>OZ059905.1:16648221-16728221 GCA_964057215.1 Oscheius myriophilus
TCGGCTGTGGCCGCCTACGCCGCTGAGGACGGAAAAGTCTTCAAAGTAAGTGCCTCAATGGGCCTAATTAAACTAATATTCAGGGCCGAATGCTGCATATTCTTCCTGGAGCGGAGAAGAGGGAAAAGGAGGAAAAAGAAGGAAAAGAGGAGAGCAAAGGAGAGGAAAAGTCGTCTTTCAAGAAGGAAAAGGCAGCCAAGCTCAAGGCTTCCGCTGCCAAGGTGACTTTATTTTTTCTTTTTGTTTTAATAAATATTTATATTGATTTAGAGCCACTCCTGGAACACGTTGTTCCTCGGTCCCAATGCCGTAGCCGAGACTTTGGCCGAGAAATTGGGCGTGCAAAAGTCGGATCTTCTGCTGGGAGAATCTGGCGAGAGGTGAGGGATGCCTCCATTTTAGGTTACGATCATGTCTAAGCCGGGGTTCTCAAATGACGGGTCAGGCCGAGGGATATTTATGGGCGGCCCGGGTATAAAAAATAAAAATTTTTAAGTTTTGTAAAAACAAAAAAAAAGAATGTCACCGACCGGAATCGAACCCTGGTCGTGTGGGTGACAATCCGGCTGGGTGGTCCAAGGTAAACGGGCGGACTCGGGCCGTGACCGACCAAAATTTTCTATATGGCCCGGCCCGTGAGAACCCTGGTCGTAGCAACCCATGGAGATATAATTTCGCTACATTTCATTTCTTTTCTCGAGTTTTTATTGAAATTGCGACAGCGAGACCACCGCTTTGAGCTCATAATGTAATTTTTCAGTGCTGGAGTGAGAATGGCTTTGGCCGAAACTCGCCTCGTGAGGGAAGTTCGCGACTTCCTCGTGGCCAACGGCGTGAAACTCGACGCGTTCTCTCGCCCTGCCAGCAAGCGAAGGTGTGTTTCTGTAGTTTGTAGTCAATATTTCCTCTCAGTGACACTGTGATCATCGTGAAGAACTTGCCCTCGGGCGTAGAGGAGGAGGAACTGCGCAGAATGTTCGAGAGAAACGGCGCTGTCGACAAGATCCTTATGCCTCCCGGTAGCTCTAGCTCTAAATTTTCTTATTTTTATCCTTTTTAGAGGCCGCTGTGAGTGCCCTGATCGTCATGGGCAACGCCGTTGATGCCAAGAAGGCCTTCAAGGTATTTTATATAAAAATTCTACCGAACGTAGTTTTTTCAGGCCCTCGCCTACTCTCGCTTCAGAACGCAGCCTTTGTATCTAGAGTGGGCTCCGGGAGATGTGTTCGGAGAGGAGGAAGTGCAGAAAAAGAAGAAAGAAAAGGTGATTCCTTTTGAGAATGGGTTATTCGAGTGTTTCAGAAGGAGACGAAGGATGTGAAGAAGGAAGAGGAGGCGGAGGAAGAGGAGGAGAGGCCGAAGAAGAGCAAGAAGGAGATGACGTATGAGGAGAAGATGGCTCTGAAGAAAGCGAAACAGGCGAAGGTTGAGGAACCGCAGAGTGAGGAGGAGGCGGAGGAGAATGAGACCGAAGAGACGGAGGTAGGTAGCCAAACGACCATTTTGAATGAAGAGACAGGAGGCTGTGAAAGAAGAGGAGCCGGAGGCAGAGGAGGGGGAGGTCATCGAACCGGGAAGCACCGTCTTCGTCAAGAATCTGGCCTTCGACACCACCGATGGCAATCTGGAGAAGCTCTTCGGGTAAGAAAAGAGGAGAAGGAAGGGAATTGTGGTGGATTTCAGTAAGAAGCACCGCATCAAGAGCGCCACTGTCAGCAAGAAGTTGAACCCGGCCGATCCTTCGAAGAACCTCTCCATGGGCTTTGGTTTCGTCCAATTCTACACCCAGGAGGATGCCAAGAATGCCATTAAGACACTTCAGGTAGGCCTTTTTTCAGCAAAAAAAAGGTTTGGGCTGTTCCGGTTAACCGAGAGATGTTCCGGGGTTTGTCTCGCGTGTATGATTTTTTCTATTGCTGTAGAAATCGGAGCAACAATCGCGAAGCGCTGCGTGTGATTTGGCTTGTCTTGATGACGGCATTTTTATGCAAAAAAAAATATTATAACGTTCACATTAATTCTTCGGTTTTCCCATGATTTGAGAACCCGTATATCTCGAAAGACACCTTTATTACTCTCCTTACTATTAGCTTCAAAGCCCAAAATACGGTAGTCTACCTTATTTTTTTTCATTTTATCAGCCGAAATTGTACGAAAATAGTGCCGAACCCAGCCCATTAACTTCTTTATTTCTCAATCTGAGCGTTAGTAGGACTGATCTCCGCTTTTTACAACGATTTATTGCACTTTTTCTCATTATTCATTTTCCAGGGAGCCATGTTGGACGGTCATTGCCTGGAACTGAAGATTTCCAGTCGCGAAGTGGTGGACACGGACGGAATGAAGAGGAAGACAGTTTCCGGAGTGAAGCAGGGACAGTCGACCAAACTCATCGTCAGGAACCTTCCATTCCAGGTTGTTTCCACTTAATTTCGTCTAATTATATGATCTTTAGGCTAAAGTACAGGAGATCGAAAGCCTGTTCGAAACGTTCGGAGAGATCCGCAGCATTCGCATCCCCAAGAAGGTTCGGGTTCTATGGTTTCCTTATAGTCTGAGTTTCAGGTGGGAAGCCGTGACCAACACCGTGGCTTCGGATTCGTGGATTTCCTTTCGGTTGGAGAGGCCAAGCGTGCCTTCGAGGCTCTTTCGCACTCGACTCACTTGTACGGTAGGAGGCTGGTTCTCGAATGGGCCAAGGAGGACGACACGGTCGAGGAACTCAGGGAGAAGACCGCCGAGAAGTTCAGGCACGTTTCTTTCCCGGGCCGGCCCGGAACCATAACCTATTTTAAATTCCGATGGTAGGCCAAAAATTGAAACTTTTTATTAGCGAGCCGAATTGTTTCGTCTCTTGGGCGACTTGACCAACAGTCGATTTCCTAAAACCCCTATCACCCCGGGGGGAATTCCCGGCCATCCATGAGCGTGCCTCGAAAGTTTGGTTTAAGAATTTTAAAATCTAGGGCTTAGAAAAACCAGGATGGCGATGTTTAGTTGACGCAGGCGCGCTGGGTTGGGTGTCTCTTTTGGGGGACTCGCGTAAAATTGGCACTTGAATCAGCTCTGTTGTGGGGCCTGTTCATGTTTGAATTAGAGTTTGTAGTTGCAAGGAATCAAGCCAACAGTCAGCAAAGTTCGATTACAACAGCTTGGCGTCAGAGACGCGTTGTCTTTGCAACAATGACGAAACACTTTGGTGTCGCGTGCACGGATCAGAAAATTAGTTGCAATTGCTGCTTTTCTGTTCGCCACTGCCTCTTTACACATGTCAAATTAGCTGGTCATAAAGTTCGACATAGCTTCCGTATCTACTTTCGTATAAAACTCTTAACTAGGCAGACTGTGTGTTTAAAAACTCTCCGCTTAGGTACCAAAAATTTATATGAAGATTTGATTTCAGCAGCGAGAAGAAGGCTCTCAAAAAGCAGAAGCAGAGAATCCAGGCCATCGAGAAGGACCTCACGCGCATCGACGACGACTGAACTGCTGCCCCCTTGTTGTTAGATTTGTTGTTGTCATTGTTGTTACTCCTTGTTACAGTATTCCCTTGTTGTCCGTTCACAGCCGTAAATCAATATTTTCCGATCACCTGGCTTATAGTTTCCAGGGATCAGACAATTAGCGCCTGCGATTAGATAGCCGCTATGCGGTGCAGGCGTTCTAGGCACAAACTCACCCCACGTGGGCTTATCAAAGAATCCGGCCATGACGTAGCTTTACAAGAAGAGTTTTCGTCGACGGGTGCGTGTCCGGCGAGGACGCCGGTGGTAGACCAAAGACTGCGGATGAACGGCAGCAGATGCAAACACACTACACAGCCTGAGCTGATTTCTGGTTCGGAAGATTTTGAAAGTTACCACAGGAAGTGGTGCAGAATCAGTAACAACTGTATAAGCCGAACAAGACTATGCGGCCACGGTATTGCGGACCAATATCAGAGGCATACTTCGGGAGGGTATAGTCAGCCTACCCCAGGTTAATACCTGGTGGTTCCCGCAGGTACTACACACCTTGATACGGGGGAAACTTTACTTTACTTTACTTACCCCAGGTTAAATGGGGGGTATACGTCCCAAAAACGCAGAAGTTTAGGAAGGGCTAGGCACTATTTTCGTGAAATTCAGGTCGGAAGGCCGAAAATTAAGGCGGCTACCCAATTTGTGGCCCCGAAAGTTATGGGTGGGTCCGCCAACTCTCTGGGTCAGATTCAGAGGCGCAACCCATTAGTGGCAGTTTTCGCCATTCAGATAATGTTTGATCAGGCTGCTGATAAATCCACGCCTCCCATTGCAAAAACGCAACATTTGCTCACTTCTAAGTCAGACAAAACAAAATGTTTCGAAGACACATGAGTTTATTCCGCTGGTGAGAGCATTCACATTTCAAACTACGTTCATGCAGTTTGAGGAAACCGAAAGACAAATTGTTACAGGCTCAAGCCTAAATTGTTCAGTTTTCTACCGAGGTCAAAAAATTGAAAATAACCTAAATGAAACTTCGGAACAACGGTTTGTTCAACAGTCTTCCCCATCCTTTTTCGTCATTTTTAAAGTATTCTCATGTATTGGTTGAACAGGAAAATTGCATGCCTTGGATTATTTCCATGTTTATTTTGTCTTTCTTTATCAATGTTAGACGAAGTTAGCGGTCAGCACTTTAGGACTAGGTGTATAGATTAACGAATTCAAGTTAGAGCTTGAAGATTGAGATTTATGTTATTTAAATTAAGGTACGATCGACGTGTTTTAATAAATTCCTCAATTTGAGACACCTACACGCCTTAGTCTCACTGTCTGCTAACAAAATGAAAATGCGTCATCAATACGTATCACTTAAAGGCAGAGGCCCAGAAAAATAAAAATGGACCTGTCCATAGCGTAACGTAGGCGAGAGAGTGCCATTTTCAATGGTGAAATGCCGAGAGTTTTACAATTAGCATGGACAAGTCCCCCTCTTCAATTTACGTGGGCCTCTGCCTTTAAGTAAAGTTCACCCTCGACATAGCTCGTTAGAAAAGTATTGTTTTGTAGAGAAAATGGAAACAGGGCGTTGCAAAGCTAATTTTGTGGCGAAACTGGAGATTTTTTGTGTCAACCAATCATTGCTTACTCTCAGGTGGATAACACATAAAAGCAATTTTAAGACGAACCTAAAAAGAACAGTTTAGTTCCCTTTGAACATGTTTCTTCTAAGATAATGTATCTTATCAAACTCCAAATGCAGAACACTTTTTCGCACAGAAGGAACAATTCCCATCCGATCATTGGAACATTTTCTTTCTTGGGGACAGTTATCATTTTGATTAAACAGTTCACCACGGTCATTGACGCCTCTGGGAGAGACTAATGTAAAAATCAGTCTATTTTTCTTTTTCCGCTATTCTTTTTATGGGACAATAACAGGAGTCGAATCGATTTTCAGGGCACATTTTGATTTGTTTTTGTTCTAAAGTTCGTCTGTTGTTCTTCAGTTTATCAGTGGTTACGGTAGTAATTGATAGACTACAAAAGAAGTGTAACAAGGAACCGAGCCTCCTCTTTCCTTTCCTTGGAATTGAGTGATCTGAGCTGGGCGTATTTCCGTCCGAGTTTCGACCACGTGGTCGCCGTGCCGTGGAACCTGTTACCCAGACATTTCGGCTGATACGCGTGTGATCGGATTCCTTCGCTGAGGTAAGATCGACCGCAGTTTACAGCCACCTATTATTGTTGGCTGCTTATCGCCCGACGACCCCCGATAGCGACCAACCCGGCTCCCCTCCATGCCTGTCCTTTCCTCCCCTCATCTGTCCTTTCGGCCTCTGCCTCTTTCTGAAACAAGGTGGCCAGTTCACCACGTGGTTCCGATAAGAAAAAGTCAAGTCTTACCAGCAATCTCTCGCTGTGCCCTCAAATGGAATCCGGAATATCTCTCAATTGTCTCTTCTTACACTGCGTGTCTTAAACTCGCAGCCTGTTTCAAATTCGACCTTTCTCCAATTCTCACCATATGTTTTCACTATGAATTGTGGGACGATCTATCATTTTTACTCTTTTGACAAACCTGACACCATACTAACAGTTTATGCAAATCCACGACACGGTGAGGAATTTTCAATGATTTGTCAGGAAAAGTTCAAAGTAAATTTCTGAAGCATTTCATTGTTTTAATTGCATCATTGAGTCTTTCACAGTTATGCAAAACTACTTTGTCTGTGTTGGCTGCTAATGTTGCCTCAGTATCCAATGTGTAATGTATACCCCTCGCCCATCGAGCTTGTAATTGCGGGGTCCCGACGTGAACCAAAAATTTGTCTGCGTCTCCATGTTTCACACGCTCATTAGCTCGTTAGATGCGCAGGTTAATTATAACTCCTGCCAAGGTCGATGGGCGAGGAGTATAAGTGCAACACAGAAACACTGGCATAACGTTGAATTGTGCCGATGTTTCGATGTTGCTCTAAGACTTTTGTATTATACATTGAGTACTCAGTCAACATAAGCAGCCAAAATGGTGGCTTGAAGAGAACTCTATTTGCTTTTAATGTGAAATAAACAGTTTACAAACGGGTTGTCCTAGGGAATAGTTACTCACTTGCACTATTGCAACATGCCAGGTCGTCTCAATTAGATCTAATCACTCCTTTTTGTCCTTTGTCCGTTGCAAATGGAAGCAGTATCAACTTTTGTACTTTGCCCTCCGAATTCTCTTCATCCAGCTTCTCCTCTGCTTCTCCGAGTGGGGGAAATGTCAGATAAACTGCCGTAATGGCAAATGCCTTATCTTGGCCCCACTGACCTCGCGTTCCGGCTGCAAACGAACGTCGACCCACCAGCGCCAACTTTTTTTCATATTTTGCAGACAAGGATTCCTCCGAACATAGCAAGTCTGGAGTTTGCAAAGAAATTGCAGAAATTGTTGACAATGGCGTAGTGAGATCAAGAAAACACACTGTGTAGGGTCTTGAAAATGGTCATTGATGGCTCTGTTTCTATTTCTGTTCCAAGAGTTTCAAGAATTTTCACATCTTTATAAACATATTGGCTGATTATTTGTTATCAGATTGTTTTCCATCGACAGATTCTATCGCTCTTCAGTGGTGAATAACCAACTCCTTCAGAAGCTCTTTTTCTAACGCTTCAGAACATCAATTCTCTATATTTGCACCGTTCTTTGCAATGATTCGATGAACCTTTTTCTCCTAATTGATCTCCTTCCAACCGGTGTCTGGGGCCTGTCTCTTGCAACGACCTTTAAAAGCAGCGGAAGTTGACATTAAAAAACAATCGAAAGCAGATTTATTTTTCGAAAACAAACACCAACTACAACTTGGACACACTTGCATATCTAGGCTGCTTGGCCAGCCGGGCCTCGTAAAGTTCCCAATCTGGGCTCCGCCTATCTATGCTCTTATCACATACACAACATATTGCACCTGAGTTTCCACGTTACAATTTGTGAGTACTTCTGAAGAGCAAAAGATCTTTGGTCGGTGAAGATCTCAACCAGATTATTGAAGATCTTTACCCTGTTTTAAGCCAAGTTGCGCCCAGCCAGATACTATTCATGCCTAGACAAGAAGTGCTTGCGGAAAATGGGTTTTAGGCCTTAATAGAACATTAAGAATAGAATGTTGAAAACACAATAGGACCAATAAGTTCCCCACCCCAACTGCTCTCTGAACTTGTATCCTCTCTGTTCCGTTGGTTGCATAGGCTGCTTACTTGACCGTGTGTTCCACTTAGCCAACTTGTCAATTAAGATTCAAGATCTGCTCCTACTTCTTCGACTGCGCGTGTCCAAGCGATCGGGAGAAAAAGGCTGATTGATGGTCGGAATTGTATCGATTAACCGGCCATTGATAGCGAAACAATTCTTCTTTTACACACAGCGCCTGGCGCCTTGCGCGACAAGCCTGCGGCGACGCAGCACGGGTCGCGCGGATTCAGGGGACGGTAGAAGGCTGGAATTAGGAGAGCTCTACCATTTTGAAGTGAATGCTGCGGTAGCTGGGCAAATATTCTCCAACTTATTAATTTATTCTCTCAACGTTTATTTAGTGTACCATATTTCTGTATGTGAATTCCAGAAGTGCCTTCTCGTGGTTTGATGTGATCGCAATGACGACGTCTACCTCTCCTGCCCAGGAGCAACTGCACAAGACCGTCCACGAGCTGGTTAGTGTAAAGTCTCCTTGTGTCCGCCATTAAAGGTGCGTAAGACAAGATGCGTCGCCAATTCTCCACTGTAAACAGCGTCGCGTGGGGCACAGGATTGAGGAACAAAAGGTTTATTCTGATTTTAGCTCACTGTTCTTCAAGGAGCCCAGTCTGCGGCACAAATCGCAGCCACAGCCGACAATGTACGATCCCTCGGACTGCAGGTGGCAGCACTCTACGAACGACATGTTGACGGTAGGTTAGGGAAAAGATGGGAAAGAGAGTTGGCTTATCTAAAGACGTTAGGCAGACGTTCAGTCGGCAAACGTCACAGTAATCGCTCTAAACGACACAAGAGTATAGTTGTGCCCAACGAATCACTCACAAGCGGTGTTTCCAACTCCAAAGACCGTGAGGATGAAATGAGTTCTAAGCATGACGCAGTGCTGAGTTTTGTGTATATTGGTTGTTATGTTTGTCAAATTTTGGCAGGCTTTTGACCCATCTATAATCCTTAGACTTTCAAGTAAAAACGAAATGCGCCCGTTGTGTTTTCGCCGTACTCTTAGTCGCTCTCCGTCATGTTTCTCTCTCTCTCTCCCAATCCCACGTGCTCCCCAAAATATCGCCACCGTCTTCGTTCTTATCACCCGTGTTTACGAGGGAGGGGCTCGCCACAGTTTTGCGAACGGACGACCGATCGACCGAGAGTGGAAATAGAATCGGTGCGGGTTTTGCAAATCTTCCTTATATAAAAGAGGTATAAGTTCCACGAGCGAGAGTTTTTCGAAACCTGGCGGTTACGGTACTGTTTTGGTGTTAACAAACTGATAAGTTCTCGGTACCTCATTCGGGAAAATATCATAAATCAGGGCAAAACAACAGATGAGTTTCTTAAGTACGATCTCACGATCTGTTCAGCCCCATAATCACCTAAAAGTCGAAATAACATGGATCTTTTGTATTTTTGTACCCAACCTTTCGGTCCCTGCGGTTCCAGCGTTCCAAAGATGCCCGAACTCTATACGAATGACACAGAGGTTTCTGGACTTTCACAAATTGGCTACTAGGTGTTGTGTTGGCCATTCTTCGCTTTCAATGAGCAATTATCTATCCCGTTTCTTTAAGTTCATTGGAAGGAGTTGGATCAGGGAAGTTTCGAGCGAGAATGGACGTCTCTCACGTGGCCTCTGATCGGGATCCTCTCCCGCCTCTCCGTTCGTCCCGATGATTTCCACAATCTGCAGCTGCGACTGAACACAATTCTAGTGAATCTTGTGAACAATGTAAGTTAGCAAGTGAGGGAACACTTAGATAGACAGCCTGCAGAGTCGCCAATCCAGTCCTCCGACTGGAATGTCCTCCGACGACTACAGATGGACCAAGTTCTGGGAGGTCAGTTATTTTTTTCTTTAATTTCAAGTTTGTCAGTTTAGTGTTATGGCGATACTCTGAACGTCCTTCATGAACTGTACTCCCAATTGGATGCCCCAGGATGCGACTTGGAACTCAGACTGCTAGACTTTTGTCACAATGGGGTAAGTGACAATCTGAGAACTTTTTTAAACTTGATAGTTCAGCTACTCATTTTTCTCCAGTCTTTCCGGGAATTCACAAACAACTACAGTACAAATGTCCTTCCTCAACTAAGGTATCTTCGGTAGAATTTGGAAAACCTCTTTTCTTCAGAATGGCCCAGGTAGAAAGAATGTCGAAGAATAGGCAGATGGACGACCGACCAGTGAAGCTGGCGTCTGCCTTTTACTGCAACATTCTCTATACTCTTGGAGTAGTTGCCGCCCGTTTACAAGTAAGCCCTTATGACATACACAACATTTACCTTTTTTTAGGGATTTCGCTGGGAGTCTCTCCAATCCAAATACCGTTTTTCCAACGTTGATCCAGTGAAACCGCTGACTGAAATGGTTAGTTCGCTAAGTTCTTATCAACCGTAACTCTTAGGTGATCAATACAATGGAGCAGTTGGTTTGTGACTGTCTCTTCGGAACAAAGCCCTCCACGAATGCCATTTTGGTCACCAACAACCTGTTCCCCTTCAATTGTGCCTGTCTCCCTCCTGCCCTCATCTTCCAGCAGTTCGATGTACAAATCGTCAGCGAGGAGACGGCGTTGGCCATTCAGAATGAACTGCGGGAGGTGAAACAGGGACAGCGAAGTGCCTCGAACACGAACAACTTCCCTTCCGCAGCCCTGGTTGCGATGAAGCCTACAAGCGGAGTCAAGAGGAACAACGCCACTGCAAATGCAGGTTAACACACTTGGTTTGAGAGAAATAACACAAAATGTTTTAGAAGGAGGAGGGAACACTGCTCACAAGAAGTCGGATGTGAACAGCCGGGAGTCTGTGACCATAATCCCATCCTGGAATGACAAATACGGCGGTTGGCAGGCCCATTACCCCCATCTGCTATGCACAACACGACAAAAAGATACCGTGCTGTTGGACACTCGATCGGGCCAAATGGGAAAGAGACCGCTCTTTTACTTTTACATAAGGGGGACCATGTTCTCACCCTCCGGAAGGACCTCCCATGTTCGCACGCTGTCTCTGCCCTTCACAATCGCCACAAGACGAAACCAGGTTTGTATGTCGGACCTTAGAAAACGAACGAAAATACATACAAAAGACCTTACTCAATAACTTAGTTATCAGTATCTGTAAAATAAATAATTGGTTTTTCAGGATTGTCAAGTGCAGCGAATGATGAGTAGTTACACAGCCACCTGTTTCTGGCTCTACGGTCTCCAAAGCCTCGACGGACTGATTCTCAACTGGTGCGACACTGGCATAGAATGGGAGTCTTTTGTGGAACTCTACCGCTCCTACTTCACCGTAAACGCCGAAGTTCAAAGAACTCTCAGCGACGACGACTTCCGGCTGATGGAGGACAAATTGACCTGCGACGACTGCAGAGAGTTCAAAGAAGGCAGAAAAACACAATTATTAGGTTTAAAATGTAAATTTCAGAAGGAAGACGTCTGGTCACATTCAAGAATGTACTGTGTCCACATTTGAGGTACGACGTCGAACAGAACCAACTGAGGTTCAGTATTTGGAGAGGTTTAGAGGGGTTGTTTCTGAGAAAACAGTGGGTTTAGGGCTTTTGGAGGTGCTGCAGATATACCAAGATCCGAGGACAAATGTTAAGACACTGTGGAATGACCATATCCTCATGGGATTCAGCGACATCGAAGAGGTAAACTTGAGTCTTTCTATAAACTCTCTGCCCATCTCTCTCTCTCTCTCTCTCTCTCTCCATGTATTTCTTTTTCTAAAATATTTTGACCATGTAGATTCTCTATTGAATATCCCTTTGCAGGTGAATGGTCTTCTGGAGCCTCATCCTTCCGCCATGTGTCTCAGAATCTCCCACGTAATCGGAGGAAGCATCTGCATTGCCATGAGACCAGGCACATCCGCCGTTGTGCATCTGGAGCCCATCGACCTGAAGAAACTGCAGGCAAAGAGCGTGTTCGAGTACTTGTCGGATATCGCCTCCTCTGCCAAGGTACCCCCTTTCTAGTCAAAACGTAAACCATTCTTCAGATAGAGTACGTTCTGACGGCCAACCGAGAGCTGGTGCTTGTGAGTGAATTGGTCCGGAAGTACGGAATAGGAGCAGACCACGGAAAGGTGAGATTTTGGACCAGAATTGATAAGGACAATTGAGCACTTTCAAAAGACAGAGCGATTGTTCACGTGACACCCGAATCTTTTGGAACCAATTGGATCAAAGCGTGATTGGCATTGAGACGGCTGATGTCTGGCTGGGGAAAAGATACCATGGGGAGTCAGTGGGAACATTTAGTACAGAAACACGACATAAATGATTATGGGTTAAATTTAGTACTGTTTATTCCAAGATTATTGACTTTTCCAGTACAATTGATTTCCCATGAAGAAATCTATTCGCGTTCAATTGAAGTAAATTTTTAATCAAGTCCGACCTACTGTGCCTATCTGGCTAAACTTTTAGCCATTCCACGTAGCTTTCAAAACTATAAATGTTTGGTGCTTTTGAGTCACTATTGCATCATCACCATCATTTGATAAAGAGGGTTCACTGAAACAACTGTTGAGCGCTTTTGAAGCTTCCTCCTCTGATTATTTTTTTCTATAAAATCCGTTGTCGACCTAATTGATGTGTAAATATTTGCCACAAACTAGAGCACATAGCCTAATTCAATTATATTTTCTGTTTCAGGTGCGCACAATCACAACAAACATTACTCATGGAGGAAGCATCGAGAAGATGACCAAAATGAGGTAATTTCTTTGTTTGAACTTCGTCAAAACTTGATTTTTCGTATAATCGGCAAGTTCCAAAACCAACTTCCCTCGTTGTTTCTGTAGGAAGGCCAACATTGCCATTCATTGTATCAAAGCCCATTTAGTTCAAGATGAAAGATTAGCTATAAAATTCAAAAATCGATTTTTATTGAAGCACGACGTGTCTATGTTCGAGAGTATTTCTGCTACCTAGACAGCCAATTACAGGATCTCAGCTAGATAATTCATTTTTCTCCTAGTTTTTCATGTTAGTGGATCCGAAAACAATCCTATAAAAAGTGTTTGCACCGAACTGCATGAAGATGAATTTCCGTCTTATTCAGAGAGTAAATTCGAAATTTCAGGTTCACTCCTCTACGCATAGCCGTTGTGACCAGTCCCCCCGAGGCGTCTCCTCCTCCTCCGATCCTTCCACCGACCTCTATGTATCAAACTCGCAATGGATCTGACATGATTTCTCCAGTAATTGAGTCATTCTTTCCATTTAAGTCTCTTTTTCTTCAGCGTCCTTCTTTCGAATCCCAGCTGACGGCTCTTATGAAGTCGCACGGGAAATCGACGACCGACGTGGTGGCTGCTCTTGGCTTCGGAGACTTGCCCCCTCAACCGATGACCTGGGGGATCGATCAGACCATGTTCATGCCGGCCGAGTACGGGTACGGAAGGCCTTCGTTTGAGCAGTCGTTGTTTCAGATGGGTCCAACAGACTCCTTCGATGATCCAGGACAGCACTCCCTTCGTCTGAAGCAACCATACCTCCCCCTACGAGTCAACACAAACCACTCAGGCCCAAGGCCCAGCCCATACCGTAATGACCCCTCGATCTCAGCCACGTAGCCACTTTACTTATTTTGTAGATTAGGACATCCGATGGATATCCATTTATGCGGGAGAAACTGTACTCTGCCAAATTCACAGATAAATGTTGATCTTCTTGAAGAACAAGACCTTTTTACTCATCACATGGCAGTGACGGGAGAACAATTCTCTGAGATCACTTGGTGTAAAAGCGAAAAATAGTTCCGGAATCTTTAATGGCGCACTAAAAGGACAGATAAAAGTTTCATTCTGTCAGTCATAGTACGAAAAGGGACAATCAACTTTTTTCCTTTTTACAGAGTTCTGTCTACGAAAAGAACAGTGAAGAAAACAAATAGAAACCCGAAACAAGAGAGGGCGTTTTATCTTTGCGTGTGTGTGTGTGTGTGTTTGTGTGTGTGTTTGTGTGTGTGTTTGTGTGTGTGTGTGTGTGTGTGTGTGTGTGTGTGTGTGTGTGTGTGTGTGTGTGTGTGTGTGTGTGCATATTTATGCAGCGTATCAACCGCCTACGAACGATTCTACAGAAGATGAATGAGATGCCGCTCCTGGTATTTAAGCCACTTGTTGAAAACCAGCCACTCGTTGAAAAGGGATTGTGAAAATGAACACACATATGCTGAATTCTTATAAGGCACGCAACGTCCACGTTTGATATTTCACGTTGACAACCTCTATCACATTTCTCCCCTTTCCGCCCTCAAACGGGTCACTCCTCCCTCTCCTTTGCATGTAATGCCCCTAACCCCCTAATTTCTAAATCTCTGTTTAGGGGGTTCCTTTTGATAGCGATTTCGCTACTTCCTCCCATATGCCTCGCCCTTATTGGCTGCAGTGAGAAAAAGAAGGCGGCGCCGCCAACTCCTTCGAAGATGAGTCAGAGGTCGTATTCCGTTCCCACTGGCACTCCTTTCGCAGCCCCTGCCGCCTCCAGTGTTAAATCGGACCGCGTCGTTGCCATAGGTCAGCCCTCTTAAATCCCAAAAGAACAGATCTTCAGACAGCAATTCTAACTTGGTGTCAGCCGCATCCTCCCGTCCTACGGCACGTGAGCAGAGTAAGAAGGAGGTTGTGCAGAAGAAGGCGGAAAAGGAACTGCAGGCTGAAGCGACGCAGGGGTCGAGGAAGGAAAAGAGATCGAAGGAAAACCAGAACACAAAGCCAAAAGAGGTAGGATGCTCCAGTTCTTCTGAAACTGATGGAATCTTCAGAAGAAAGAGAAATCTGGAGGAGAAAAGGAGAATAAGCCAAAGCAGAGTCTGGAGTTGGTCTCTGCTCATGAGACGCCAACTACCTGGACAACCTGTTGGCGGAGGTGCCGAGCAAACCCCTCCCAACGGATAAGAAGAAGGCCCAGACTGTGAGTGGTCTCGAAGAGAAAGAGTAGAATTGAATTCAGGAGCCCACACAGCTTTCCAAGAAGAAGAAAAAGGGACACATGTCGGGAGAAAGGGACGGCGGAGGAACCCTGGACGACATAGATGTAAGGAGAGAGAGAGAGAGAAAGAGAGAGAGAGAGTGTGTGTGTGAGAGTGGAGAGAGAGAGAGAGAGAGAGAGAGAGAGAGAGAGAGAGAGAGAGAGAGAGAGGCAACGGACTTGTTTTCAGAAGCTCATCGAGAAGTGCTAGCGGCTTCAAAGAACTCAGCTGTCTCTCACGAATTCATCAAATGTCATTATATTTGGACATAAATTTTTGTAGAAAAATGGCGATTGTTCTTTTCTTTTCAGTTGTGCTGTAGTTTCTCCAAATTATGATTCATAGTTTTTACTGTAGCATATCACTTAAAGTTCCACTTTCTTGGTTTTTTAATCGTTTTTTCCTCATTGAAATGTGCTCTACTCTTCGTCGATCCCCCGTTTCCCAGAATCCATCCATCAGCCCCCATTTGGAGCCATCGCCCCGTGACGCCGCCATTCGAAGCCACCGTAGCCAGCCGCCCACCGCGCCCCTTCAATCCCCAAAAACCAAGCAAAAGGGTTCCTTTTCCATTCTTAAGTTGTTCCTTATGTACCTTACGCTATATAAACTACCCTCACCTAAAGCAGTAACTATAGTATTCATGATGGTCGAAAGTTCAAAAAGAGACGCGCGTTTCTTTTGTCTGAGAACACCTACGCTGCGAATGAATAAAGAATTCCCTCCCCAGCCAATACCCATTTCAGCTGTTCTTTCCGCAGAAATTCACAATCGCACGTATCCTGGACTCACAAATGTCCATTTCTATTCCATTCCACCCATTTATCACCCTGCCTTCGAAATTAACGTCTTCACAAATTCATCAGAGTTAGGAATGAATCGGTTATACTGCTCATTAGAAGGCGAGAGCTCTTGTTAATTATTTAAGAAATCAGCTGAAATACTAAATTTTTGGACTTTTCCATACACTTTTCTTGATCTATTTGTGCCAGGTGTATCTGATGTTATACTTTGGGAATATTTCTCGTTTGCAGGTGGAGAATATAATTACTACCTGTTATCTCAAATAGAACAAGTCTCATAGCAAGCCAAGTGCAACAATGTCAAACGTATCTGTCCATAATTCTACAGCTAATTATTTTTAAAAAAAAACAGTCCACAAATCGAAAATGTCTCAATTCTTGTTTTACTTCATGGAATAATTGAAACGAAAGAGAGCTGTCTTAGAAGCTGTGTCTTGCGTTTCTTGTATTCTTATAGAAAAATGGTTGTTCATGTTTCTTTGTGTCAATTCTCTCTCTCTCTCTCTCTCTCTCTCTCTCTCTCTCTCTCTCTCTCTCTCTCTCTCTATCAATCTCAATCTCTTACCATCCGCGGAAAATGTTATTTGATTTTTTCCCCTGAAAGCCTTTATTTTCTTAGTTCTTTGCAGGTAATGTACAAGTGGCTATGGCTGGCGGTGGGTGTCCTTCTCTGTAACGTTGTGGCGGCCGACGACGAGGAGCGCTTTGACCGACTGGCCAGAGTGAGAAAGCATTCATTTCCTTGTTTCCCACGATTCATATTGTTTTTCTTTCAGCCTTTCTTTCAGTATTCTTGTTGCAACGATAAATGTACTTCTGATTTAGAAACCCCTTTTGGTAACCCCTTAAGCTCTTTCGTTCAGAGCTTTCCGTATTCTGTATCGCTCTACCGCATGTTAGGCCACGACCGGGAATTGCGACCCTACTACGGCGTAGACGACGAAATGGCAGACATCATCGACGCACTCAACAAGGACATGGCACCCCGATTGAGGAGAAGCGGCGGAGAACAGATGAAAAGTCAGTAGAACACGCACGCACACGTACGCACACGCACACACACGCACACACACGCACACACACGCACACACACGCACACACACGCACACACACGCACACACACGCACACACACATATTGTTTCACGATTCTTGTGAGCATTATTCTCTCAGGCAATGGCACATTCACAAAAATTCAGAAAGCCTTCGCAAAAATAGAAAAGAGGGAAATCAGGTTCAGCATCATGTTTTTAGTAGTTTCAGGGTACGCGTGTCGCTTCAAATTCTGCCGTATCTTCGACGCCTAAGGCTATTCTTCCATCTGCAGGATACCCATAAATGTCATTTCTTTATTCTGTGTACATATTGCACTCGACCCGTCCCTTCACTTCGCCGGTCCCCTCTTCTGAACCCACTTGACGTACACGTTGTTGTACTCTGCGCTGTGGTGTCTCATGAGGTGTCTCATGAAATTAGACGAACACGGACTTTTCACAACACCTGCGCAGATGGCACACTGGGCATTGCCATCCGGCGTCCGCTTGAAGTACTCCCACACGGGGTGTTCCGTTTTCCTGAAAAACGAACGGATACTTCTTTTTCCTGGGTTTTCTACCTATTCCTCTTCATGTAAGGCTTTTCAGCCACCATGGGCCCTCCTCCATTACTCGTAGTTGGCCAATTCTGCGTAGATCCGTGCAGAATTACTCCTAGAATGTTTTTGTTTGCTTTTTATGGAAAAGTGACCAACCGTTTGTCCTAGTGTCAACCACAGAACCACCCTCCAGCTGTCCGTGCCACTGCGGCCACTGCTGCCTCTGCCACAATGAGGCGTCCTGAAATTTAAAGATTATATATCCGTTGCCAAATTACTTCGTTCGATATAACTGCAAACTTTGGTTGACTAACGCATACTCCATGTAACTTTCAAAACTCTAACAGTACTACCGTCTAACAGTGTAAATCTGTTGTCTCACGAAGTTGTTTTAGGGACTATATGCTCCAGCCATTTAAAGGTCAATAATTATTTTTATCCTGTACTCAGCTTCTTCGCCAACGTACCGTCCTATCATATGCGTTCGAGAATCCGCCGAGGTCGTTCTCCGTTCCGTGAGGGGCGTAGATGTCTGGGTAGGTCTCCTGTTTCACGTAATGTGTTGGAAGGATGCATTGTGACCCATCCGACGGCAAAAGATGACCTTTAGCTGATCTAAAATACTCAATTACCCATTCGCCGTCACCCTTTCCACCTGTACTGTCTGATTTGGACAATCAGCTGTTGGTAGTCGTTCTGGTGGTGTCTCTCCAGATGCTTCGTCATATTCGTGGCACACGCTGATTTCACCACCTGAAGGATTTAGTCAGTAAATTGTCAAAGAAAACATCAGACTTTTCCTGATCTGATTTTTCTTATCAAAAAGTTTAACTTGTTGGGAACAAATTTCAAGTGGGTGCAGTTTTTGTCGTCAATGTAAAACGTGATTAAAACTGAACTTCATAGTTTCATAAGATGTCGTTTGAATTCTATTTTTTTCTAATTTGACCAAAAGGAGTGCCTCAGTACTAAATCATTCTGGTGGTAGAGTTTGAAGTAACCAACTTCAGCCGATCAGGGGTTTTCTCAACACAAATGGGGAAGTGCTCCAACTCTCAGTGAACCCGAAGGTTTCTCATTGTATCAGAACCAGAAACCAAAGCCCCGCTTTGCGGGTCTTCGCCTTCTGATGCAGTCATCGGTCTCTTTCTGCGGTTCCCTCGATGAGCTTCTGTTGAAGCGTGTGGTTTCTCGCGAAAGGGCGCAAAGCGGGTCACAGTGCATGTTTCGAAGGTCGCGTCCTAATGAAACTCTCGCCCTATCAGCCCTTAGATCGCCAATTTTCTGACCCAAAAAAGAGACTTGCACGCACAAATCACTCAGTCGACGACGCACTTACACGCAGAGATAACCTCAAAAACAGCCAACGGGTCTTCGCGAGAAAAGAAATTACGAAAGGGAAAGGTGCTAGATGCATTTTCTGGCTTTACAAAAGGAAAGTGATAATCGTTCCTTAGTTGTATTGCTATTTATGAAAAAGAAGGCCGGGTTACTGTAGCGGATTGCCGCGGATTCCCATGAATTCGCGCGCGCTGCGATTACTGTAACGACTTGGGATAATTCTCGTAACTCGGAAGAACTCGGGGAAAACATACCTTACTGCACAGACGACATCGCACATTCTGATCGTCTAATCTTATAAAATAGTGCCAGCAGGGGTTCTCCGTGGGTCTTCCTCTCTTCACAGGAGTCGCGTCTCCTGTTTTCTCATCTTCCTTCATTCCCTCGTCCTCTGTTTTTATCTCCTCTTTGTGGTACAATCTCGGTGGTTCTTCGTACTGCTTCTCCGCTCTGATCTCCGGGTACTCGTACTTCATTTGCTCGAATTTGTGAACAGCGAGGTCCGGATAGCCGAGAGACATCTGAAATTTCCCCAATAAAAAGGTGTTTTCGACGAAGCGCTCGCGGATCGCCGCGTCACCGAGGAGTCCTGTTCCCGGACGACATCCTTGATCTCGTCGATCGCATTTTTCACAAAAACAATATTTGTAGGGTGATTAAATGATGCCTATCGGAAAGAGAGAGAGAGAGAGACAGAGGGAGACAGAGAGAGAGAGAGAGAGAGAGAGAGAGAGAGAGAGAGAGGGAGAGAGAGAGAGGGTGAGATGGGCGAGGTTATAAACAGTCAAATACAGGTAGAGACAGAAAACACCCGGGAAGCTACCGATTTACCAAAAAGAAGCTTGCAGCAAGAAGCACTTATCAAATTAGACTGTTGAATTCAATAAGGGGGGCTTTTCAAAATTTTGCACATAGTCACAAAAAAGTTTGGCTTCGAAAAATTTCATAGTTGTCCCTTAATGTTCGTTTTTACACATACAAAATTCCTGTCCCAGTTCGACTTTCTAGTGGTGCGTCAAGTGAGTTCCATTTTGTCGGAAGTAAACTACGGTAACCATGTCAAACCCCCACTGTCTTACTCACATCTGTTTCGTAGCTAGGTGTGGCATCAATAGTTCTGAGGTCCGGATAAGGCAGTTGGCACCAGGAAGAAGCCAAGTCACTTAGAGCGAGGGTTGAAGTGAGTAAGGGTTGTCCGATCTGGTTGTTCATCATGGCCGAAGAGTAGGGGTTGACCAGAAGGGGACATGCGGGATCGCCGCCGTCGCAGTTCATCTGAAGGCCCGGCTGTCAGAGGGATGTTCGGCTGTCAGCTGGATTACCTCGCTGTCCGTGGCTGCGGATGTCGCGGCGATTGCCGAAGGTGCCGCTGGCGGAGACACGCCTCCGCGTCGCCCGGCTAGCCAGGCCTTTCGCATCTCCAGGGCAGTCGACTCGTGGTGTCTGAAGCACAGGATGGGGATGGAAGGGATGTTTTGTGTTTGCATACTCTCTTTTGAACTTTAGGGCTTTTCGATCGCAACAAGTTCAATCGAAGCTTTGGAACTACCAATTAACAATTTTCCTTCCTCTTTTCACAATCAACATCTTCCCTTTGAAATGTGTATTAAGCAGAGCAATTGAGTAATCAAAGAGTCATATGAGCATGTCTGACAATTTAACTTTTAAGATTCTAATCTTCTACGCTGGTCGAAGCCACAGCAATCTAACGTGTTAGGCGCTCTAAAAATGTGTTTCTGAAAATGTCTCACTTTTGAATATGTCTTGAGAGATTCGTGGAACAGGCCGATCTCACAGTGGAACTGCAGAGGAGACAAATGGCGTCATATCGGTCGACCCTCTCGAAGTACTCCCATGCCGGATGCTTCGCTCTGCTCAGAGGTCGACTCGCCCTTTCTCTCTCGATGGCTCCACTCTGAACGCGTGTAATGCTTCAGTTGGCTTCAGTTTCCTACCTGTAGGTACGCCGCCAGAAGTTTTGCTGCCTCGACGACACTTCGTGAAAAGGGCGGTTGGGTGTCGAGCATTTCAGCTGAAGGTGGGAAGTGAATGGCAAAGAACAAAAAAACGATTGAAATGGGGTGCCGAAGGTCGTGGGAATGGCGGGAATCGGGTACACGAATAACAGTTCGGTCTGGCGCTAAGGAGTACGATGGCACTCCGATTCTCAGTCCCCGCGCAGACGCCTCCGCCTGTCTGCCCTTCCTCTACTACGCTCTGTTATTTTATTCATATTCTGTGCTGCTTTTTTCAGGAATTCTTCTATTTAACACGATATTCGTTTTACAACGGTTCTAAGGAAACTACTTAAAATCAAACTCTAAAGGAGTCATAAAGAAAATTCAGTTAAAATGCCTATGCTAAATGTGTTTGTTTAGATGGCAACATGCTCAACGAATTATATTCTCTGGCTATTTCTTAAAATTGTGTGTGTGTGTGTGTGTGTGTGTGTGTGTGTGTGTGTGTGTGTGTGTGTGTGTGTGTGTGTGTGTGTGTGTGTGTGTGTGTGTGTGTGTGTGTGTGTGTGTGTGTGTGTGCATGTTCTGTCCTCCGAGGTCACTCCAGCTGATTTTCCTTTTCGTACAATGTTTTGTTGTTAGATGTAGTATTAAAAGCAACGTGTCGTGGTTATTTTTGTTAACTTTCAAAAACCGAAACGCTCCCGTTCCCCTCCTTATCTGTGCATCGTCGTTCTCGTCCGCCTTTACACCGTCCTTCCGCGTGCAAGTGCGTCAATTAAATGGGTCAACTCGTTTTGCGCCAAAAACGACCGAAATCTATGCGTCGCAAAAAACCAACTTGAAACAAAGCGGTACGGTAAGATCGCATATCCTCCCGATTGGACGATTTTTACGCTGCGAACGGGTTTTGGCTGATCCAGGCTGACACGTACTTGACGCCGGCAGTCGCCACAAGATGAAACGGACCCGGGGTGGAAGAGTGGATCAGGTAAAGGATAAAACGGGGTCGGATAGCTTCTCATTTGGTGATTCATACCGAAGTACTTGAATTGGACCTTGAAAGGCGACAGGCGAGCACGTTCCGAAGACGCATGAGCGGCCTCGCAAAGGCTTCTGACTGACGGACGGACAGAGGAAAGGACGGAAGGAGGAGGTTTTCATGGGAGTACAATGTGAAATGTCGGGTTCCTATTGTAATAAAGATGTAGATTTCATAGTTTACAAGATAGCATTCTGTGCTGATTACAGAGCAACATGAAACCGAGGAATATTTCAATTTTTCAAATCAAAAGGTGTGATCGAAATAACTATCATATTGGCTTGTAAGCTTTAATTTGACGATCTGAAGGTCACAGGGAACAAAAAATATTACTGACCTATAATTTTAACAGGTTCACATTACTTTTTATTTTCATGCAAAATGAATTTGTACACATAATTTTAGATTATTGCCTTTTCTTAGAGAACGCATGACGGAATTTTGTTAGGAAAAGGTTAATAGTCTTCGATTAGGAGCTAATGGATCTAAAGCCTTCCTAAGGCTATTCAATACATTTTGAAACTTGTAGATCAAAAACAATTTTGTCGGGTCACGGTAGAACACTGTAATATTTCAAATCGATCAACTTTAAGGTAAGGTGTACGGTAGATTAGAAAATGTATGTTGACTGCCAATGTAATGCTGAAAACTTGTCAATTCCAAACACAAAATCGACGAAAAGTTGTGCCATTTCGTATATCGCACTGGGTACGTAAAACTTATTTATAACAGACAAAACAAACAAAGAAAATGAAATTAGCGCATTTTTGTCTGGCAACGCGGACCTTCCAATAATGAATGCGAACAAGATTGGTCATGGAAATATGTAATATGTTTTGATTGATGTGCATTTGTAGAAGGTAGTCACTTCAAACTGAACAAAACAAGATCGATAAAATACCGGAAGTAATTCTAAAATAGTGCACTGATGTAATTCTAAAAGGGCACGAACGCAGTGGCTATTCGTGAGCCAGGAACAGTGCCGAGTGCGAAATTCGCGAAAAACTGGACCGTTCGTATGAACCAATTTAAGTTCGAGTTTGGCAGAGGAGTAGTCAAAGTGCAAGTGAACCGATTGCGCCGAAAACCGAAAGGTCGTCTGCCAGAGATACCAGGCGAAGTCGTCGCTCATGCCCTGCTCGCGAGAAGACACGGACGATGGCATGAAGGCTGTCTGGCGGAAACTACGCTTGGAACCACACCCACGGACCAGTTTCTAGCTGCGACGGTTACAAATGAAGAGCGAGCGAATTCAAAGAGCGAGAGAGAGCAGCCATGGAGAAGGTTGACCAGGACGGATTTGGTCCAGATAAGGAAGCTAGTGCTGGTCACAGGAGCCCATTCTGATAGTCGCCCTCTCCCACACCATGTCGTGAGAAAATCTCAGCTTCGCCCAAAAAGCTGACTCCGCAGACGGACTTTTATAGTCGAAGTGAATATCAAATTTTGGCCCGGGAAAAGTGGATGAACAATGGACATATGATTTTATCAATTTGCGGACAAAAGAAACATAATAACCGACAGTTGTTAGCAAATGAACACGTGAGACTAAAACATTACTTGATATCAAACAAAGTGTGGCCCTACGAACGGTCGTCGCGGTTTCGGCGTGGAAGTGGAAGTCCAATGAAGGGCTCTCTGTGCTGAAAAATTCAAAGATCTCCCAAATAAAGCAATCCAAACCCGTTTGATCCTCTCCTTCTTCGGCAATTGTGTGTACTTCTTTTCGTTCTTAATTTTCTCCACCCACAGCACCTCTCGGCAATTGGGCATCTCGCACGCGCACCATACGTGGTCCCTTCTCGAAATGCCATTCATATAGTCGGGAGCAGTGTCTGAAGTCCACACATGGAAAGGGTAAAGGCACAAAGTCACCTTGGGCTCCGAATCCTTCGAACCAGTCGATTGTCAGCACCTCCTTGGCGGGGATGTTCTTCTTGGCCTTGATGATAGGCAAAGGAGGGGCAGTCGCTCGTTTGTAAGGGTAGGTGATATCCACATAGCAATTGGGATCACACTAAAAGCCAATAAACGATAGTAGGCCAGACCCACCGAGTGCTGAATGTATTTGTCAAATCCGTGGTGGCGAGAAGTATTCAGGCTGACATCGTCCGACAGATTGACAAAATTGCTGAAGGCGGCTAACTCGCCGTACTTTTCCATGAACGCTTGGGCCACATCAGGAGAGCATGCCTTAGAATAACAATACTTTTATGCAACCATCAACACCAACCTCTCCCGACAGAAGGAGAATGGTGCTGCCTGCTTTGATTTCGTGCTCCGCCCGAAGTTCCCAATGCTTCTCTACGTTTCTCCTCAGAAGAAGGGACGTCCTCGGAGGGTGACGTCTGAATAACAGATGAGAAAACCAAAAGCGCCACTCACTTCATGGGACGGATAAAACTTTCCGTTGCTCCTGCGTCTCGACACGACGGAATCGAGCTGAGGTCCTTCACATTGACCTGAAGCTGCATAAAAACGGCAACGAAAAATACTTGCATTGAATGGATCCTCTGTGTCCGTCAATTTGGAAATGTGCCGAAGGCGTCTAAAGAACTTTTTAACGGGCAGAGTGAAAGTAAGATTATCCTAAAAATTAAACGAATTCCTAGCAATTACAAAACGAACCGAGAACCGTTTCGGAGGCGGCGGAGGGGGTTCGGGTACGCGAATTCGTCTCAACGGTCTGATCCTTTGCCTGTTCGTTGCTGAATTTCCAGTGTCCGGCATCTCGGCACGGCACGTCAGTTTCCAGATCGGAACAGGCAACGCTTTGTCGAAAATGTTCTCCACCTGAAAATTCATTTAAATAAATCGAACATCCTACCTTGATAATGGGATGATTTCGGTATCTCTGGGTGAGGGTGTTCACCTGATACTGGTACCTGAAATTAGGCATTTTGTGCTGACGGTCAACAAAATTAACAGCATACAACAAACCCAGAAACATAATCCGTTTTGAATCGAGCATGGCTGGACAAGGAGCGTTTGGGGGGGGGGGGCTCAGTGCGGAAGTCCCCCAAATGGTGCCTCGAAGGCAACGTAGTAAGCCCCCCTTAAATTTATTGTTACCATTTTCAACGAAACACCGAATTACGTAGGTTCCGCAGTCACCTTACGTCCACCCATGGAAGCGAGAAACGTTTATGAAATCAGAAATGACAAGATTCTCACAATTCTAGTGCCTCCCGGTAAGTGAATGAAGGATCCCGGGGGTCCGCTTTGAATACATTGACTGTCCAGTCGTCCTCGGCAATCGGCAGATCCAAAAGGCAACTGTCGTCATTGAAGAACATGATGGCTCCCTTCTGCCATTCATGGATGGCGATCATTGCCATGCCGACCGCTAAAACAGCACTGTTTATCCCACCATTTTAAACCAAGAACCAACAAGTTTCCTTCTGTGTGTGGATCTTTCCGTCCTCTAAGCGCGTTCTCCAGTAATCCACGATTAACCGCAGCGACTGGAACTCACGCGTCAGCTGAAAAGTTTCTAATAAAACTACGTTGAAAAACAAAACACCGACCTGCAAGGTGTTCTCCGATGAAGGGTAGCCAACCCATTTCGCGTCATAGACCACCATACTACCATCTCTCAGTTTCTCTTTTTCCTGAAAGCCCTTTGCATCCCCCTCAAGTTGGAGAAAACACTCACAAAGTAATGTCCGACGACTTTCTCCACTTCATAAAGGTTTTCCTCTTCGAGTTCCTGTTTTGTCCGATTGCACATCCTAAACCACGATGAAAACATAAGAAACAGGATAAAAAGTTATTTAAACCACAAACAAAACGAAATAAAGAAGGAAAAGACAAATATTTCGATGCTGAACATACTTCGACGGCCTAAAACATCAAAAATGGAACGGAACAGTTAGAAACACAAAAAGAACATAATAAAACATAAAAAATAATTAAATTCCAACGACGCATTCAAATGCCGCCCAAGAGCGGCGCGAAATCTGAACTTTCAAACTGTTGACTTTTCTGAGCAGGGCCACTGCTTACCTCAACTTTTCTGAGCAGGGCCACTGTTTTCCGCAACTTTTCTGAGCAGGGCCACTGTTTTCCCGTTACACACATTTGCTCTCGGAACAAATTGGAAGGTTTTCACCTTGTTCATTAAATAAAATTTGAGAATTTTTAGACTTTTAAAGCTGAGGTATATTACTAATAGTTGTCGAGAATTTATTTCTATTCTTGTTTTTTTTAACCTTGAAATCAACAGAGTTCTGTCGTCACCTTATTTATTTCAAGATGTTCTGCCGGTGTTCCGCCACGGCAACACGCCCATCACTTGTTTTGACTGTGCGGCGATTAGCAGCTTTTATGATTGTTTTTATTATATAAAGTATTTACTTTGTGTCCAGAATTTCTGGAGTTTGAATTTTGGTCGTCTAAAGTGGCCCACCAGAGAAATTTTGGTCATCTGGAGTGGCCCACCAGAGAAATTTTGTCGTCTGGAGCATAGTTCTCCAATGACGGGCCGGGCCGAGAAAAGTGTCGGCCCGGCCCGTTTCGGCACGGTTTGTAAACTTGTCAAATTAAAAATTCTTTAAATCGTTCTTTTAGCTTACGTCAATTTTTTTTTAACCCCGAAAACACTTTTATGATACTTTTATTACACATTTAAACTAATTTTAAGTTAGCAAAAATAAAGTGTCCCGACCGGGATCGAACCTTGGTCGTGTGGGTGACAGTTTGACTGGGTGGCCCGAGTGGACGGGCCGAGGATTTTTTTCAAGTGGGCCCGGCCCGTGAGAACTATGGTCTGGAGTGGCCCACCAGAGAAATTTTGGTCGTATGCAGTGGCCCACCAGAGAAATTTTGGTCGTCTGGAGTGGCCCACCAGAGAAATTTTGGTCGTCTGGAGTTGCTCACCAGAGAAATTTTGGTCGTCTGGAGTGGCTCACCAGAGAAATTTTGGTCGTCTGAAGTGGCCCATCAGAGAAATTTTGGTCGTCTGAAGTGGCCCATCAGAGAAATTTTGGTCGTCTGAAGTGGCCCATCAGAGAAATTTTGGTCGTCTGAAGTGGCCCATCAGAGAAATTTTGGTCGTCTGGAGTGGCCCACCAGAGAAATTCTGGTCGTCTGGAGTGGCCCACCAGAGAAATTTTGGTCGTCTGAAGTGGCCCACCAGAGAAATTTTGGTCGTCTGGAGTGGCTCACCAGAGAAATTTTGGTCGTCTGGAGTGGCCCACCAGAGAAATTTTGGTCGTCTGGAGTGGCTCACCAGAGAAATTTTGGTCGTCTGAAGTGGCCCATCAGAGAAATTTTGGTCGTCTGGAGTGGCCCACCAGAGAAATTTTGGTCGTCTGGAGTGGCCCACCAAAGAAATTTTGGTCGTCTGAAGTGGCCCAACAGAGAAATTTTGGTCGTCTGGAGTGGCTCACCAGAGAAATTTTGGTCGTCTGGAGTGGCCCACCAGAGAAATTTTGGTCGTCTGAAGTGGCCCTCCTGACAATTTTGGTCGTCTGGTGTGGCCCTCCCGAGAATTTCGGTCGTCTGGTGTGGCTCACCAGAGAAATTTTGGTCGTCTGGAGTGGCCCACCAGAGAAATTTTGGTCGTCTGGAGTGGCTCACCAGAGAAATTTTGGTCATCTGGAGTGGCCCACCAGAGAAATTTTGGTCGTCTGGAGTGGCTCACCAGAGAAATTTTGGTCGTCTGAAGTGGCCCATCAGAGAAATTTTGGTCGTCTGAAGTGGCCCATCAGAGAAATTTTGGTCGTCTGAAGTGGCCCATCAGAGAAATTTTGGTCGTCTGAAGTGGCCCATCAGAGAAATTTTGGTCGTCTGGAGTGGCCCACCAGAGAAATTCTGGTCGTCTGGAGTGGCCCACCAGAGAAATTTTGGTCGTCTGAAGTGGCCCACCAGAGAAATTTTGGTCGTCTGGAGTGGCTCACCAGAGAAATTTTGGTCGTCTGGAGTGGCCCACCAGAGAAATTTTGGTCGTCTGGAGTGGCTCACCAGAGAAATTTTGGTCGTCTGAAGTGGCCCATCAGAGAAATTTTGGTCGTTTGGAGTGGCCCACCAGAGAAATTTTGGTCGTCTGGAGTGGCCCACCAGAGAAATTTTGGTCGTCTGAAGTGGCCCACCAGAGAAATTTTGGTCGTCTGGAGTGGCTCACCAGAGAAATTTTGGTCGTCTGGAGTGGCCCACCAGAGAAATTTTGGTCGTCTGGAGTGGCTCACCAGAGAAATTTTGGTCATCTGGAGTGGCCCACCAGAGAAATTTTGTCGTCTGGAGCATAGTTCTCCAATGACGGGCCGGGCCGAGAAAAGTGTCGGCCCGGCCCGTTTCGGCACGGTTTGTAAACTTGTCAAATTAAAAATTCTTTAAATCGTTCTTTTAGCTTACGTCAATTTTTTTTAACCCCGAAAACACTTTCATGATACTTTTATTACACATTTAAACTAATTTTAAGTTAGCAAAAATAAAGTGTCCCGACCGGGATCGAACCTTGGTCGTGTGGGTGACAGTTTGACTGGGTGGCCCGAGTGGACGGGCCGAGGATTTTTTTCAAGTGGGCCCGGCCCGTGAGAACTTTGGTCTGGAGTGGCCCACCAGAGAAATTTTGGTCGTATGCAGTGGCTCATCAGAGAAATTTTGGTCGTCTGGAGTGGCCCACCAGAGAAATTTTGGTCGTCTGGAGTGGCCCACCAGAGAAATTTTGGTCGTCTGGAGTTGCTCACCAGAGAAATTTTGGTCGTCTGGAGTGGCCCACCAGAGAAATTTTGGTCGTCTGGAGTGGCTCACCAGAGAAATTTTGGTCGTCTGAAGTGGCCCATCAGAGAAATTTTGGTCGTCTGAAGTGGCCCATCAGAGAAATTTTGGTCGTCTGAAGTGGCCCATCAGAGAAATTTTGGTCGTCTGGAGTGGCCCACCAGAGAAATTCTGGTCGTCTGGAGTGGCCCACCAGAGAAATTTTGGTCGTCTGAAGTGGCCCACCAGAGAAATTTTGGTCGTCTGGAGTGGCTCACCAGAGAAATTTTGGTCGTCTGGAGTGGCCCACCAGAGAAATTTTGGTCGTCTGGAGTGGCTCACCAGAGAAATTTTGGTCATCTGGAGTGGCCCACCAGAGAAATTTTGTCGTCTGGAGCATAGTTCTCCAATGACGGGCCGGGCCGAGAAAAGTGTCGGCCCGGCCCGTTTCGGCACGGTTTGTAAACTTGTCAAATTAAAAATTCTTTAAATCGTTCTTTTAGCTTACGTCAATTTTTTTTAACCCCGAAAACACTTTCATGATACTTTTATTACACATTTAAACTAATTTTAAGTTAGCAAAAATAAAGTGTCCCGACCGGGATCGAACCTTGGTCGTGTGGGTGACAGTTTGACTGGGTGGCCCGAGTGGACGGGCCGAGGATTTTTTTCAAGTGGGCCCGGCCCGTGAGAACTATGGTCTGGAGTGGCCCACCAGAGAAATTTTGGTCGTATGCAGTGGCCCACCAGAGAAATTTTGGTCGTCTGGAGTGGCCCACCAGAGAAATTTTGGTCGTCTGGAGTGGCCCACCAGAGAAATTTTGGTCGTCTGGAGTTGCTCACCAGAGAAATTTTGGTCGTCTGGAGTGGCTCACCAGAGAAATTTTGGTCGTCTGGAGTGGCCCACCAGAGAAATTTTGGTCGTCTGGAGTGGCTCACCAGAGAAATTTTGGTCGTCTGAAGTGGCCCTCCTGACAATTTTGGTCGTCTGGTGTGGCCCTCCCGAGAATTTCGGTCGTCTGGTGTGGCTCACCAGAGAAATTTTGGTCGTCTGGAGTGGCCCACCAGAGAAATTTTGGTCGTCTGGAGTGGCTCACCAGAGAAATTTTGGTCATCTGGAGTGGCCCACCAGAGAAATTTTGGTCGTCTGGAGTGGCTCACCAGAGAAATTTTGGTCGTCTGAAGTGGCCCATCAGAGAAATTTTGGTCGTCTGAAGTGCCCATCAGAGAAATTTTGGTTGTCTGAAGTGGCCCACCAGAGAAATTTTGGTCGTCTGAAGTGGCCCATCAGAGAAATTTTGGTCGTCTGGAGTGGCCCACCAGAGAAATTCTGGTCGTCTGGAGTGGCCCACCAGAGAAATTTTGGTCGTCTGAAGTGGCCCACCAGAGAAATTTTGGTCGTCTGGAGTGGCTCACCAGAGAAATTTTGGTCGTCTGGAGTGGCCCACCAGAGAAATTTTGGTCGTCTGGAGTGGCTCACCAGAGAAATTTTGGTCGTCTGAAGTGGCCCATCAGAGAAATTTTGGTCGTCTGGAGTGGCCCACCAGAGAAATTTTGGTCGTCTGGAGTGGCCCACCAGAGAAATTTTGGTCGTCTGAAGTGGCCCACCAGAGAAATTTTGGTCGTCTGGAGTGGCTCACCAGAGAAATTTTGGTCGTCTGGAGTGGCCCACCAGAGAAATTTTGGTCGTCTGGAGTGGCCCACCAGAGAAATTTTGGTCGTCTGGAG
This sequence comes from Oscheius myriophilus, assembly GCA_964057215.1. NCBI lineage: Eukaryota > Metazoa > Nematoda > Chromadorea > Rhabditida > Rhabditidae > Oscheius > Oscheius myriophilus. Next base: position 16,678,072 of record OZ059905.1, read on the forward strand.
TGGCCCACCAGAGAAATTTTGGTCGTCTGGTGTGGCTCACCAGAGAAATTTTGGTCGTCTGGAGTGGCCCACCAGAGAAATTTTGGTCGTCTGGAGTGGCTCACCATAGAAATTTTGGTCATCTGGAGTGGCCCACCAGAGAAATTTTGGTCGTCTGAAGTGGCCTACCAGAGAAATTTTGGTCGTCTGGAGTGGCCCACCAGAGAATTTTGGTCGTCTGGAGTGGCCCTCCCGACAATTTTGGTCGTCTGGTGTGGCCCTCCCGAGAATTTTGGTCGTCTGGTGTGGCCCTCCCGAGAATTTTGGTCGTCTGGTGTGGCCCTCCCGAGAATTTTGGTTGTCTGGAGTGGCCCACCAGAGAAATTTTGGTCGTCTGAAGTGGCTCACCAGAGAAATTTTGGTCGTCTGAAGTGGCCCACCAGAGAAATTTTGGTCGTCTGGAGTGGCTCACAAGAGAAATTTTGGTCGTCTGGAGTGGCCCACCAGAGAAATTTTGGTCGTCTGAAGTGGCCCACCAGAGAAATTTTGGTCGTCTGGAGTGGCTCACCAGGGAAATTTTGGTCGTCTGAAGTGGCCCACCAGAGAAATTTTGGTCAGAATTTTGGTCGTCTGGAGTGGTCCTCCCGACAATTTTGGTCGTCTGGTGTGGCCCTCCCGAGAATTTTGGTTGTCTGGTGTGGCCCTCCCGAGAATTTTGGTTGTCTGGTGTGGCCAAAGTGGCTCCACGGCGGGACCAGCGAAGTGAGGACGGACCCGGCCCTCATCCAAGAAATCCGTACTTGGTAGGGTAATTCCTCCAAAATACATTGGATACACCCCCATACACCTCTCAGCGAGTCTCAGGACTATCCCCGCGCGGGTACTTGAACGTTCCCCGCGCGGGAACTGACAGTTTCCGTGCCTTAATCGGGCGGGGACCCGCCGCAGTTTCCCCGATGTTTGCTCGCGGGACCTGCGCGCAGGTCCCGCAAAATGGCGACGGAGCGCGATTACTTTCCACTTAAAAAACAACCGGGGAATGGGGGCTTCCTTCCTCCTAGGAGGAAGGAAGCCCGGATATAACCCCATAATCAGGTGTATGGGGGTGTATCCAATGTATTTTGAAGGAATTACCGTACCGAGTACGGATTTCTTGGATGAGGGCCGGGTCCATCCCCACTTCCGCGAGATCCCACCGTGGCTCTATCAGAACAGCCCTCTATTTACGCCGTTCTTTTGAATATATCGTTGCTTTCAAATCGGGAATTTTGTCATTTGAACTCCATTTCGTAAAATTTTGTTTAGGTTGTGTTTTTAATTGTTCGTGTATGTTATAAATAAATGTAACGTTTAGTTTATTTTAGGAAGAATGCCGAAAAGGAGTATAGATGGCCTACCATTATCAGAGTTAGTATTTTTTTATAGCTTTCGTAAAAGTTTCATATTTTCAGAGAGTTTCAACAATATCCCTGCACGCGAGAAGACTTTTACGTGTTAGTGATCGGCGTTGGGAAACGGGTGAATTTCCATGGATGGTGTGGTGTTCATTGCCTCGGTAGGACCCCATTTGCTATTTAAAAAATACCGTTTCCAGGGGGAGATGTGAGGATTGATGGTTTCCATCTAAGAAGCAGTTCGTGGAAGAACGAAAAGGAGAATATGGTTATGGTCTGTGCTCCTTTTGTTGAAGGAAAACCCGTAAGTTGAACTTCAATCTGTGATTTTCATGCAATTCTAGGCTGTCTTCGAAGCGTTGACCGTCGTGGATGATTTGTCTCTGAGCCACAAGCCCTCTCGTCTAAAATATCGTCTCAAGGAGGTAAGATTCGACTGTTTGTTCGGATTCTTCTTTAGGTTACCAACCAGTACGAGAAAATAATGGCGACTTGGGGAGCCAGGAGCCCCACCGTTCTTCTCATAAACCGTCGCCCGAACGCCATCATAGACTCGGTGGAACATATGTACGGGGTGAGTGAACTGACCAATCATCAGTTTGGTTTAGAACATTTTCAGTGCCGGAGGGTATGAGCAGCGCTGTTACTTCGACAGAACCTCATTTTTCCCGAACAACGGATGGATGCCCTACACCCCGGAGTCTCTCACGGAGCTCGAGTCCAACCTCGAGTTAATTGAAAGCAAAAGACGTCGGTTGCTTGTTTTTCATGTAATTTAAGAGATGCAGGTGAGGGAGAACGCTGTACAATAATGCCGCTCGGTCGTAAATCCGCCGGAAAGTCGACATTCCTTCGAATCCTGGCCAACCGCCTTCTCAACCCGTTAGTTGATTTGCTTTTTTTCTGTTGATTAATCCTTTTTATCTCATAAATTCCAGATGTGTTTGCACATAAAGCGACATACGGTGTGTCTCAGTTGGGCTACCCACCCTTATTTTTTGGGCTCAAAATTAAGAAATCGCCTCACGTGCACATTCTATCGGATTTCCTCATGAATTTCATTTAGAGATCTTCCACCGGTCTACCTGCTGGACTGTGACGTTGGCCAGAGCGAGTTCACGCCAGCCGGCTGCATTTCCCTCTGGAAACTGGACTGCCCTCTCCTCGGTACGCTTTGTGTGTTATTTCGACTTTTGATTTGTTTAGGTCAGCCGTGGAGTCATCAGAACATCAATTTCACATCCTCGTACTTCTTTGGAGATGTGCAAGTGGCCGATGATAAACGAACCTATGAGGTCTGCTCATAACGGCTGTTGGGAAAGTTCTTTCCTTACAGAATATATTTGACCGGCTTCTAAATGAGTTCAACGCCAAAAGTGAGCCTGGATCGATCCTTCTCATCAACACACTCGGCTGGCTCGAAGGTTACTTTTTAATTTCTTCAACTGTTAGTTCATCGATTGTAGGAACTGGAGCAGAAATCATGAGGCATATCACGGCGATGGCGCATCCCGATTTCATCTTCTACATTTCTACGAACTTGGCAGTTCGAGAGGACCCCCGCACGTTTCCCGCAAGTTTTTTTGTTGTTTCGTTTTGTTTTCCCTTTTCGTATCGAAACCCTTATTTTTATTTCAGATCGTCCTCCACCAAGGGCTCAAATTCATCACAATGTACCGCGCTAGAATGGTCCGAAAGTAGGTTTATATTTATCCCAGAGCCTATCTTTTTTCTAGATCTGAACGAAAGCTTTCGGCTGCGGAATTACGCGACCTCCGTATGCTGGGATACTTTTCCAAGCAGTTAAGCCCCGTCGTAGCTACCCCTACCCAGTCTAATATCTTCAAAATCGCCTTCAGGTTGGTTCTTGGCTCACATTTCTACGTATTTCATTCAGGGATGCTATCCTGACCACTTCCGTCGACGCGGCCGCCATCAACGACGCCTTCTTCATCGGTTCATTCAATTCACAGGTCGTGGCCCTCTGCTCACCCTCTGAAACTCTTGTTTGTTTGCTTTCCAGTCCTTTATCACTGCCTATTCAGGATTGCCGTCGTCTTCTGGACAAGCCCTACCTCCCCTCGATCACTCTGACGAAGCCCGGTTCTCCCCTCCTCCATTGCCATGGATTCGGTTTGTTCACGGAGAGATACGAACTCATTCGCGAAATTCAGCTCTTGTTCGGGCCGTCGATTTGACAAAAAGGAGATTTCTCCTTATGTCACCCATTCCACCCGACTTGCTTTCCCGGGTGACCGTGATCGCTCGTGGCCTCCACAATCCCGTGCCTCCAGTCATGCTGCGCTCGCCGGTAAGTGTATTTCCACAATCAGTACGGGAATGTTTACGTGTTAAGAAGAACATAGTCCTCTGTGTGCTCTTATTCAAAAGGGCAAGTTCTGTTAGAAACCCTAGAAGATTATGGCGTTTTGGCAACTGTGTCTTAAATTCATCTGACATTATTACCCTATGGACATTATTTTAAACTGCGTTAAAAATACTGACCAGTTTACGTTGTCTCTGTAATACATTACCCCGTTTTCTTCAGAACGGCCAACCTGCCCTGTACTCCACGTCGCCAACCGAACAGCGCGGAGCATCCACCGCCTCGGATCTCTACGTGTCGCTCAAGACGAACGCCCAAACCACGAAATACCACCGCGTCCATTACCCTGGTCGCTGAGCGATTTGCTCGCTCGTTGTTGAATTTTGTTGTTGATTCAGGATGGTAATGAATATCAATCAATGCTCATTTTGCGTAAATGTCAGCTTTATCCCCATACAAATCCCCACCCACTTTGTATCTATTCGTTAATCACTGCTTGGGAAGAAATTCCAGCAGGTACCAGTGATATTTTTGAGACGCATCGTCTCTTCTGAAGTGATGTCGTCAACAGTTTATCATCCTTGGGGCAATCTTTTCATCCTTTCTCTCTCTCTCTCTCTCTCTCTCTCTCTCTTTCTCTTTCTCTCTCTCTCTCTCTCTCTCTCTCTCTCTCTCTCTCGGCACCACACAACATTCCAAACTTCATTCACTCTAATTTTCAATAAAATATTAACAACAAAGCTCCATCCATTTTCTCATGATGAGAATCAATGTCTCGTGTAAGCGGCCGAGCCCTTATCCAGCGATATTGTGCTGTTTTTCTTCTGCGCTACTACGTTTCCTTTGTCTTGCTCCTCGTCTGAAACGAGAAATATGCTCATTAGTTAGCATGTACGGTTTGATTAAAGCCACTGTATGTACACTACGTTTGGCTGTCTTACCAATTATGACGTTGTCGTAGACGAAAGTTGGCGTCAATTTAAATTTCTAAACCATTCAATTTTTCTAAATTGGTATGGTCGCTTACTTCCGTTGTCTCACATCCGGTGTTCCACAAGTGTTTGTGCTAGCCTGACTGCCCCTAAATACCCAATATTTCTCTTTCTCTTCTCCCAGACCACCTTCTGATGCTCACTCGAGTGCTCTTCCTCCTCTGACTCATCCCTTCGCCTTCCTTTGCCCTTGTCACCATCGTGACCGCCTGGATGTCCGATGGCAGTCTGAAGAATTACTGTAACAAGATCTTCTGAAGCCTAACTCTACGGCAGCCGCAGATCCAGAAAGAGGGTTTATTTCTCTAGCTGCTGACTGTTCACTGTACAGAGGAACAATCGGCCCACTCCAGAAATCATCCTTCATTTCTTCCGGAGCGTCATCGAAACATTGATCCACGATAGTCAGTCCGATCAAAAATAACACGGAATCAGTTGCATTTAGAACTTACCGCTAGATTCCTGTCGATCAGGAAGTTCGTCTCAAAGTCGCTGAAACAGAAAATTTTGGCCCACATTCATTCGAACACACATCGCCGCCTTCGTCGTGTGTGTGTGTGTGTGTGTGTGTGTGTGTGTGTGTGTGTGCGTGTGTGTATGTGTGTATGAGTGCGTGTGTCCCTGTCTTTTGATGTCTTCCTTAACCCTCCCAACTTTCAGTTGCCTTTTGATCCAGGGTATCCCCAAAATTCAAGAGTTGAGCAGCGGAAAGACGAAAAAACACTCGCCGCGTGGTTGTTGCCCTCATGAGCAGTGTAATGTTGAACTGCAAAAGTCGCTCCGCAAAGAGCAGTGTCTGCCATTACTACTGACATCCATTAAACAAAAACGTGGAAAATCCTTACAGTTTGTTATTTTTGGGAAAACCTACTCGTCATCCTCTCCCAGAGGGTTGAGTAACGCTTCGGCCACTTTCAACCATCCCTAAAACAATTCACACTTATTTTGTCAATCAACTTACCATGTAAAAAAGAAATTGCAACGCTGACATAATAGGGAAATATGCCGTAAACTGAAACCAATTATTAGCTCTTGTGTTCGATTTCTGTTGAACCCTACCGTCGGTACTTCCTCGTTTTTCAGGAAAACTTGTCTTCCAATAAGAGCGAATGTAAAGTAGGTATAAACGGCAAGGAACACAATCTGTGGGTACATGATGGGAATGGGCACCCAATCGTAGTTCGTCAGTGTTGCCATGTTGATTCGGAACGTGCGAACTTGCTGAAATACTGACAACTATTTAGAAGTGCGAAATTTCAAACCCCCCGTTTCGGTACTATATTCTTTCAAGTACCAGGATTCATGGGAGATCCCCTAAATTAAGCTAAGCTCCTCTAAATTTCTAAGGTGCCTCAAAAATTTCGAGAGTTTTGTGTACAATTTTTGTGGTTGCTTGCAGTTAGCCTAAAGGCTTTAGGATCCCCTGAGGACTCTGGGGACCAAATATTGAGACACCTCTAAATATTCCACAAACCCCTGTCTTTGATGGTTTATTTTCTTTCAGTTATTTTAATCTTGTTTTTGGCCTTAAAACATAGTGGAAAACATTTGCTTTATGGCTGCATGAGCAAAACAGTTCTACAGTGGAATTACCAAGAGTTAAAACACCATCTCATGAAAATATGGTGAAACTCGTGATAATTACGGCGTTGAAACATTGGCGGGAATATTTTGAAAAATGCTTTGTTCGATTTGAACGATTTGATACATCTTTCTTTTCCTGGTTACCAACATGGAAAAGGTATTCTTGGCGTGAAGTCTTTGAAATTGGTTTTTATGCCACTGCCTTATAATGTTGTCGTCGGGGCTAATGACCGCACGAAAACATTCGCAATTTGCAGTGACGGAACACAAACAAAGCAGAAAAAACGAACCTCAACACACTTTTCATAAAGATAATCGGAAGTGATGGACCCGTTTTCCCTGGCCTTCCTCAGCTGGCTGATCGCCCATTGGAACGGCATCCACGGCTTCCCATATCCATACTGCAGAGCATCGAACTTTTCTCTTTCGTGAGGTAACATAATCCCAGCTGCCACTACAGTATCCAGAGTGGGGAATCTGTTCCTCACTTGCATAGAAATATCACGAAACACCAAAACTTGAGAGCAGACGCAGTACCTTCAAAGGAGTGAGAGAGGAGAAATGGAGACTACCTGACTACGTTTCGTCTCCAGAGACGTTCCTGGTCCGACTTTCCTTTGACATAGCCAGCGATGGTCAGGGCGAGAGTGTCTATGAGACCAATATTACTGAAGAGGACTCCCCATCGGGTGACCACAACTGATACAAAGAATCCGAGCATAAAGTCAAGGGGGAAAAGCCGCAGTCCATTGTTAACCCATGTAACTATTTGTTCAAAGGACCTGAATCTGTTTATGATGAAACTGTAGTCCCAACTCACTCATGGTATTCAGATGGTAGGACTTCGCGATATAAAAAAGCAATGGAAGCAAACAACAATAGCCAGATGCCTAGTTCCAAATAGATGGCCTTCCAAACAGAACCTCTCCATCGAAAGAGGATCTTGAAGAGAGAAGTGGCGGAACTTGTAGAAACGATTAAGTTGTAGTTGACGGTCATATTGGAGGGTTCAGTAATATGTCTATCGGATGTCGGAGCTTCGGAAGAAGTGAACGGAACTATAAAAGGTGTACGACGGTCTACGTGAGAAAATCAATGCGCATTGAAGTCTCTGCATAATCGCCGAAAGTGGTGGCACTGTTCTGAATTTCAATTTGGCCATTCGAGGATGACAAACGAGGTGTTCGGTTTTCCCAAAGTGTTTTCAGATCACCGTAGCTGATTGATGTACATACAACTGAAGTTGCTGAAAACTCTCTCTCTCTCTCTCTCTCTCTCTATCAATCTCATTGTTGCTTTCCTAGATACGTCCACGGATTCATTCACCCTGTCTCCTATAACCCAACTGAACGAATTTTGATATTCCCGCCCTATCGAACATCAATCATTTACAGGTAGCACACATATCTCATTCCAGCAACAATATTATTTATTTTCAGTCATTCTATCTAATCCGTCAAACCGGTTCCCACGGTGTTGTTGTCAGACATACAAAACCGTACGTCGCAAAACACACTCAATTCATATTCATTTTGCACCTTCTTGTTCACCTTGCTTGCCCGATATGTTTGTTCATCCCCCTCATAGTCAGAAGATTTAAGGAAAGCAGTGGCCCTGCTCAGAAAAGTTGAGGAAAGCAGTGGCCCTGCTCAGAAAAGTTGAGGAAAGCAGTGGCCCTGCTCAGAAAAGTTGAGGAAAGCAGTGGCCCTGCTCAGAAAAGTTGAGGAAAGCAGTGGCCCTGCTCAGAAAAGTTGAGGACAGCAGTGGCCCTGCTCAAAAAAGTTGAGGAAAGCAGTGGCCCTGCTCAGAAAAGTTGAGGAAAGCAGTGGCCCTGCTCAGAAAAGTTGAGGAAAACAGTGGCCCTGCTCAGAAAAGTTGAGGAAAGCAAAGGCCCTGCTCAGAAAAGTTGAGGAAAGCAGTGGCCCTGCTCAGAAAAGTTGAGGAAAGCAGTGGCCCTGCTCAGAAAAGTTGAGGACAGCAGTGGCCCTGCTCAAAAAAGTTGAGGATAGCAGTGGCCCTGCTCAGAAAAATTGAGGAAAGCAGTGGCCCTGCTCAGAAAAGTTGAGGAAAGCAGTGGCCCTGCTCAGAAAAGTTGAGGAAAGCAGTGGCCCTGCTCAGAAAAGTTGAGGAAAGCAGTGGCCCTGCTCAGAAAAGTTGAGGAAAGCAGTGGCCCTGCTCAGAAAAGTTGAGGAAAGCAGTGGCCCTGCTCAGAAAAGTTGAGGAAAGCAGTGGCCCTGCTCAGAAAAGTTGAGGAAAGCAGTGGCCCTGCTCAGAAAAATTGAGGAAAACAGTGGCCCTGCTCAGAAAAGTTGAGGAAAGCAGTGGCCCTGCTCAGAAAAATTGAGGAAAGCAGTGGCCCTGCTCAGAAAAGTCCGTCAATAAGATTGATCGTCGTGGCAGGACCAAACCAGTCGATCCAAATCCATAACTCACTGTGGAGGTCTTTGAACCACTATTTCTTCTTTCTAACGTTTTGCTTTTGTTGAGACTGTTTTTGTTAAACGTTTTTCTAATTTAATTTTTGTCGTAGGCCTTTGCGAAGGTTCCGCGCGGTTTCCTCCTTTTTTTCCTTGGCAAATGGTGGTTCGCGGCCATTATTCGCCATTCCACCGTGTCTGCCTCTTTCGCCCTTTATATATTCTTTCTCTGCGCTCCGCCTACATGCTCTTTGCCGTTGTTGCCGCCAGCCGCCGCGTGTCTCCTCCTTTTTCACACCGCCTGTTAAACCCCATTCCGCAACTTTCAGCACTTTCCTCGCGGTCGAAATCTTTCTTTTTCACAGAAAAAGTTAAGTTCAAGTGTCGGGACGTTAATTCACTTCCTTTACGTCTTGAAATGCCCAGTTTTTGACAACCAAGTGTCTATTGGGCCAGACTGGCCTAATAAATGTCGTTTCACGCTTTCTTGATATCCCATTTAAGCTTATTGTGTATAAACTTGCAGTAAATAGGTGTTTATCCTCCGGAATTTCGAGATATGCGCATAGCGCAAGAGCAGATCGATACGAGTCGTCGTTTGGCTAGCTGCCAGTGTACTCGAATCCACTTCATACTTTTCACCTTTCGCACTTTCCGTTGTATTCCAACCAATTTGTAAAGTATTTAATTCTTTTTCTTGCTACTTTTTGTGTCCTGAGGGCATTGCAGTTGGGGTCTGTGCCGTTCCGTTTGTTCAAATTACAGCATTCTAGCAGTGTTTGTCTATCTTTTGCTATTGCGCACTCAGCTCTCACCCTCCTCTCACTTATCCAATACCTCAGAGTACTCTTTCCACGTGCTTCCTCTTTTTTTTATTGTTTCAATCCGACAGTTCTTTCCAATAATTCTTTTTTTCAGCCTATGGGTATCCGTCTGCTCGCCGTTCAGCCCGTATCTGCGTGGCGAATACTCGCCTGCAAGAATTATTGTGAGTGTTTTATTACTTTAATACAATATTTGTGGGTTCAGCCTCCGCTGCAGCGGCTACAAAGAAGACATATGAACCGGCCTCGCCTGAAATCGCCAAGGAAATCGAGACCTGCTATGGACGCCTGGATCTCAGCTTTGAGAATACGAAAGAAGCTTTTAAGGTCAGTTTCTTGCACACTCTTTTATTTTTTTGTTTTATTAAGTACTCCTTTTAGATGTAATTGATTGATTTTAAAACGTGCTAACGTAAAAATAGAATTCACTCTCACCATGAGGTTTCCCCACAACTGTGTAGAAACTACGCAAATTTTCACAAATTATGCTCGTTCTCCGAACCCTTTGTAGTCATTTCGAGTATTTTGATGGTCTAGACGAGTTCCAGGAGTCAGGCGCATTCTGCAAGGTCACGTGTCCTATGACGACCGTTGTTTGCAACAGTTGCCCCGCTCAGCGCTCCTGATCGATGGTGTTCCATCTACAGCTTGCTGTTTTGTATTTGAGTACGACACTTTAAAGGACTGCATACACTGAGCCAATTGACGGAATTCTTCACAAAATTTCGGGGACGGAGCCCCAGTAATTGGTTTTTGAGTGGTTAAAATATCTCAGCAAATTTCTCTATTTGATTGTGACATTTTATCGGTTCCCATAACCCTGATTTTGAAACCACATGATTTTGGTAGTATTTGCACAGGCAGCCCCATTCGCGCCATGGAAATTGGCAGGAATACCTTATTTTGAGTTCAACTTTAAATCGAACACATTCTCATGGTCATAACTGAGGAATAGTGTTCAGAAAGATGTTTTGAGTATGCTTTCTCATTGATTTCGTGCTGAAAAGCTGCCAAAACAGCTAGAACGCCGTAATTTTTACACATTCTTAACGAAACAAAACGACTACAACTTGTTTAAATTTTAGTTTAAGGACTAAGCCACGAATATTCTCGGGTAATACTGCCATAATGACAAAAAAAAATTAAACAGACTTGCGCACTAATTCGCTATCTAAGATGTAATATTTGAATGGGGCTGCCTGTGCAAAGACTACCATGATTTTATCCGTTTCTTGTTGCATTTATTCTACAACGAAAACACCGAAATATCGTTGTTTCATCTCCAACAATAAGTAAAATTCAATTTTGCAGAGTAAGTCGAACTCTGAGCTTGTCCGTGCCCTCGTGGTCCTCCAGCTGTGCGGAGTGAACTTCCTCGTCCAGAACAACCACCACGTCCTCAATGTTATGCGCAAGGTATGTTACAATTTTCCCTCAAATTCCTTTTTTTTTAGGTTCTGGGCAAGTCTCTGTTCAAAAAAGTGCTTAAAAGCACCTTCTACGGCCACTTTGTCGCCGGAGAGACCAAGCAGGAGGTCAGTTTTATCTTTTTGTGCTGGAATAGTTTATTTCGCAGGTGGAACCGGTGGTGGAGAGACTGAAGCAGTTCGGAGTAAAGTCTATTCTGGATTATTCCGTTGAGAGCGATCTCAGCAGCGAAGAAGCCAAGAGCAAGACGGAGCAAAGCAACATTAAAGAGTCTGTGGAACCCTCGGTCAGTTCTCTTTCTGTTTGGAATTACAAATAATTCAGGCCATCACCGCTTCCGTTGATTCTGAAACCGTGTCTGAGACCCACGACCGCTACTCTTCCCACAAGGACTTTGCCGACCGAAGGGCGGACGTCGTCAGTGCCAGGTTGGAGATTGTTTAAGGGGTTTATTGTGTCGTTGTAGGACCTATTTCTACGAAGGCGAGCACATGTGTGACAAGAACCGCGACATTTTCATGGAGTCGATCGACGCCGTTGCCACGGCCAGCGGGGGCGAGGGCTTTGCCGCCATTAAGATCACCGCCCTCGGCCGACCCGCCCTTCTTCTCAAATTGTCCGGTAAGAAAAAGAAAATGGCCCTGATTGTGTGGAATAGTGCACTTTCGATCTGTTCAGTTACACATTTTGATTCCAGTGTGTAATAGATTGCACGGTTTGTGTGTGAGAAGGACAGAATTCTTAAAATCCCCGTAGTATTTTCACAGGTGGCCCTGTTAGGGTATAGTGTCTTAGAGTGACAACTAGTTCGACTAATTTGTCAAAGCGACACTAATTATGGTACACGCAGAAAACCATAGGCTATTAAAAATTACGCGTATTTCCGTTTTGGTAGATCTTTTCTCACCTAGTCATTCACATTCATATTCTATGGCGCTGGCCAGTATTTGAATGGGGCCGCCTGCGCGAATAAAACCAAAACCGGGGTTTCTTTCAGTTGTGGTCCACTGCACCCGCTGGATTGGGTGTGCTTTAAATGCGCTTCCCCTGGAAACAGCTCGTAAGCTGGAACATCTTTTCCGTAGATGTTAGTCTGTTATGTTGTCGCACTCACAGCCACGCTAGAGAACGTCTCCTAAAGAAACCTTGATTATATAGACCGGAAACCGTGACCCACTGCTCACAGTTGTCAAAACTCCAAGGATTCCTGGAGAAGCCTAGCGTTGCTGTGAGAGCAGTTTTTGCCACAGTCGATTCGAAACGGCAAAAATCGTCGTTCTGCTTTGATAGTGTAGTTCCAAATCATAGCTGGGCATGAAGTGCTTGCGGTACCAACGAAATTCCGGTAAACTTGTACAAAAATTGGTGCGGAATCTACGCTGATTGTTAGATCACCGTTTGCGGCACTTTCGGGTTATACCGCCTAAACGCTTCCAGTCCAGCTATGTTCGAAATAATCATAGACAATTCTTCTCTTTAGCGACGGTTATCACTAATTTCAAAAAGAAATAGTCGTATAACAGAAATTTGCCTGTTTCAGAGTCGATTGCCCAGTCGCACAACTTCTTCAAAGCCCTCAGTGGACCTATGATTCAGCTCAACCGACTGAACGAGGACGACTTCGTGAAGAAGCTCAAGGTTTTGTTCCTTTGTATTTCACAAACATTGTAATTTTCAGGAGTTTGGTGTCAAATCCGACACGAAAGCCGTGCGTGACTGGTTCAAGATGGTCGATTTCGACGACGACGGCCACATCGACTTCCACGGATGGAACAAACTGCTGGATGACAACTCCCGCCTCGGGGAAATGTTCCAGGCAAGGATTAGCTCTTTTTATTTTTTCAATCTTGAATTATAGGTTCTGAACATCAAAACAGGCGTCCTGGAATCTCTGATCACGAATCTCTCCCCAACCGAGGAGCAAGAGGTTGTTTCTACTAATTTCTCTTTTTATTGCTTCTTTAGTTCGCGAATATGGTTCGCAGAACTCGTGAAATCACCGAGTACGCCATCAGCAAGGGCATCAGAATCATGGTGGACGCCGAGCAGACCTACTTCCAGCCGGCCATTTCCCGTCTGGCCATCGAAATGATGAGAAAGTGGGTTGATTTTGAGTTTTCCTTTTTTCTGAAGCGAAGGTAAGCTAGGAGAATGAGAAACGAAGGAAAGTGAGGGAATGGGTGACGGAAGCCTTCAGGAGAAGGAATCCAACACTAACTGTGGAGGAAGCAACGTGAATTCTGAAGACAACAGAAGACGTTTTGAAGCCAAATGTGGACTGTGGAAGTGGTGGCTTGAGGAGACTTCTTATCTATCAGACTATGCCAAAATAGTTTAACTCTTGTCCCTCTGACTCATCTTATTCCGTTGTTTCAGGTACAACCGCGAGAGGGGAAACGTCTTCAACACCTACCAGGCCTACCTTCGTGACACCCTCTGTGCCATGGAGTGCGATATGCAGCTGGCACGAAGGGAGGGCTGGCACTTTGGAGCCAAGCTCGTGCGCGGAGCCTACATGGAACAGGTTTGGTTTTTTTTTTTAAAATGAAAATTTATAGTATTCCACTTTCGAAGTTTTGATTTTAAGTTAAAATTTTTAACCCGAAATGATCCCAGGTGAGCAGTTCCGGACCCACGGTACGAAAAAGAAATTTGTGTAAAGTGGTGAAATATATATTTGTGGGTTACTGTAGGATTACTGTTGTTTTTGTGCAATTTTACTCACAATGTGCCCAATTTGTTAAAATATTCAGTTTTTTCTGGACTAAACGAACGTGATAATCGTTCTAACCGCACAAAAACACTAATGTGAGTTAATTTCGTAGAATATGCGATGAAAATTGTTTCTTCTGAATGTCAATTTGCCCTCCCTCTACCATACTTGGCCAAACTCCACGAGCCGCGGCGCTGGGGGGTGTCGCAATTTGACTTTTACCCAATTTTTGTTAAGGAAGGGGAGTCGCCGCAAATTTTGAAAAGTTTTTCTAATTGAGGGGGTTGTCGCAAAATAGGCCCCTTCGTTAGGTTGGCCAAGTATGCCCTGGACCATAGCTGGACAGGGAGCGTTGGGGAGCTTGATGCGTAAACCCCCCAAATTGTGCCGCGGGAGCAACGTAAGCTCCCCTTTAACTCTTGTTGCCATTTTCAACCAAACTCTCACCGGGGTTCTCACGGGCCGGGCCAGCTGGAAAATTTTGGTCGACCCGTTTTCCTTGGACCACCCAGTCAGATTGTCACCCACACGACCAGGGTTCGATCCCGGTCGGTGACATTCTTTCTTGTCCGACTAATATTGACTTATACGGTAGTAACAAACATTATTAAGTAATTTAAAACAGTTTAAAAAATTATTGTACCGATTTATACAAAAATTAAAATTTAACTTTTCCTACCCGGGCCGACCAGGCCGGGCCGTCCCAAAAAATCCCTCGGCCCGGCCCGTCGTTTGAGAACCCCGATGTCCACCTATGCCCGACGACTTACGGATATTTTTAAAACTGGGGCAGTATCTGGTATATGAAATAATGCAAATTTCGGAATTTAGGAACGCAAGCGTGCGGAAACCATCGGCTACGAGGACCCCGTGAACCCCAACTATGAGGTAAGGGAGTTGGTCAGCCCGTGTATTTCCAAATTTAGGCTACATCCCGCAATTACGATAGTTGTCTCACGAGAATCGCCGACGAGCATGACCGCCGCGGAAAGGGACACGTGTCTGTGATGATTGCCAGCCACAACGAGGGCAGCGTCAGGTGGGAAAATGCCTTAAAGGTCTATTCTTTGTTTTGAAGGTACGCCGTGAATCTGATGAAGGAGCGCTGCATCGCCCCCAGCGAGAGGATAATGTGTTTCGCTCAGCTCTACGGTATGTGTGACCAGGTACTGTATCCCGTTATTCCTCTGTATGGATTACTGTAGGTGTCGTTCTCTCTCGGCCAGGCCGGCTATTCCGTCTACAAGTACTTGCCCTACGGCCCCGTGGAAGAAGTCCTTCCCTATCTCAGTCGTCGTGCCCTTGAAAATGGAAGTATTCTGAAGAAGGCGAACAAGGAGAAGGTAATCCTGCCAGATTTTTTGATAAAATTGGATCGTTGCAGGATCTTCTGTGGAAGGAGTTCAAGCGACGCCTGGTGTCTGGGCAATGGACCTACACGGTGCCCACGAACTGAGTCTCCCGTCATTTCCATTCCCTTTTGAGCTCATCCGGTTAGATAGATGTTTTAGTGTTTATATCACGCACAGGTCACATCCACCTAGTTGCGGGTCAATTGCACCCTGCCCGGTCAATCTCCCTGTTTTATGATTGTTTTGTAATACTAATGATTGTTGTTGAGAATGACTCGTAGAGACTGTTTTTGAGAGACAAATAAACTATATGATTTATTTATTGCGTGATCTTGGGGTGTCTAATGGTGGAGGTGCTACACCACATGTGATTGGCTTCATCGCTTTCTGAAAGTCCATGCAAGGGACCTACCAACCGACTTTTCTAGCCGCCTTTTCATCTGCACCGTGGCCTTCCTCTTCTTCTTGTGGAGTTCACTTTGTGAAGCATAAATGCGCAGAACTTCTTCCTTTTCCCCTTCTTCGAAACGTTGTTTTGTCCAGAAAGGTGTTTGTTGAATACAGCCCATCCTGTTTCGATCGTCCGTCCCTTGAAACTTCAGAAACCTCTACCTGGCTCAGACGATCTCATGGGGCCAGCTCTTTGCTCCCGCCTTAGATAGTATCATATAAAGTTCGGGAAAACTACAAACAAAACTACGTTACAACACAGGAAAGCTTCGAGCTAGCTCTAGAACTTCGGTGCCTAACGGGGCGAGGCATGAAACATTCTAGAAAATTACAAGGCTGTCGATATCATTGAGTTAAGTCCTTTATGGACCTTTGAGATAACAAGTAGTGATTACTAAGATTTATTATATAAGAGACCGAGATAGAGGGAAGGACAGGGTCCTGAGATCGATGAATGTCGTGAGACACTTGGTCCGTCGTGCCGGCGCTTTTTGTACCCCTCCGAGCCGTGCTGAGTCATCCTGAAAGCATTGAGATTGTAGATATGAAATAGAGGGGAGGCACTACCGAGACCTCACAATTGGGAGACAGTGAGAGATCAGTACCACGTCGTCAGCATACTGAAGAGAATTCAACTCACGTCGCAAGATGCCCTCTACGACTTGAAAAGCCCATGAGTCATATTGCCCAGCTTCACCGCATTTCCAGAAAGATCAGGCAGCAGTTTACCTCGATGTAGCGTGGCTCCACTTTGGGCAGAGTTCAACCTTAAAAGGTGCTCCAAATAGCTCCCCACTCTACTGAACTTCCTTCGTGTTGTCCAGGAACATATTCACCATGACCCTTTTTCCAAGTTTCAACTCTCCCTCATTTCCATTAAACAGTTCCTGCCCAACCCGTTTTCGACGAGGATGTCAGTTCGTCTATTACTATAATTCCTCATTGGCCGATAATTGGCTTCTATTACGTCGCGCAACTCATCACGCTTTCGCCGCTTAGCGCCAGGTAGTCTGAACCCAGTCCATTCCGAAATGGCTCTATTCCCACCCTCGCGACCGGTGTCTTCAGTCATTTTAACGCCAAACTCGCGCTCCAACGCCAAAACGAGCGGGACCTGCGCTGTAAAAGAGAGAGATTGCTGATTTACGGTTGGGTTTCCCCTGCTACGGCCTACCTCGCGCCGTTCTGTCTGCCGAATGCCCGTTTTTCGGAAATTGCGCCAGTTAGCCGCTGCGGAAATTATCCACAGAGGGACAGGTGCACAGGGAGATGGATGGACAGCGGATTTATTACCCGAACACCGCCAGGTTTAGCCACTGAAGTGAAATTTCCACCATATGCGTTCGCAAAACCGGCATTATGTCTTTTAGAATGTAGCGATTTATAGCGGTTGTGCCTTAATGACCAACATTTGCTAGTTGTGTGTGTATGTGCGTACGTGCGTGCTTGCGTGCGTGTGTGTGTGTGTGTGTGTGCGTGCGTGCGTGTGTGTGTCTTTAACCCTTTAGAAAATAAAGTGAATACCTCCTTTTCAATGAGCAAAATGTCTCTTTCCTCTCCGAATTGTGCGATTGCCCGTTTCGGCTTTGCCTTCGCTGTGTTAATAAGACATCCCTCTTTCCCACAAAAACCTGTCCATTCACCCCTTGGCCGCCAGGTGTGACAGCCGGAGGCCGCGTGCCAGCCTTTGTAGTAGATGGATGATAGAAATGGCGGTCGACACTCAAAAGGGCGACAGTCGAGGACGAATAACCAAGGCCTATCAAAACACGGAATTCACTGCCATGTTCAGCCGAGTCCTGGCCTCGCCTCGGCCGACGCCCGTTCGTTCCGCCTCGCTCGTCTTCTTTCATAACGAACGCGACCCACTTCTGCCATCGGACACTTTCTTAGACAAACTCCTCTAACGCTTAACGGAACCCTCGCTTTCTCCAGATAGGGAATGAAAACTTTTCAGAGAATCTTCTTCGTTTACGCTGTTTTTCTCTCGAACGGCGTTCTCGTCGATTCGAATGATTATTACTGCCAGTCGTTGCTATCTCCAGTCCAAGGTTGCGGTTGTTTCCGTTTCAAAACGCTCCTTCGTACGTCCTTCGGCTGATCCACCGATCATCCTCCCTCTCTCCGACCCGCCGTGCTCCCAATTAGACGCCTAAACACGTCCATTCATTATGTAGGTGGCTAATTGCCGGTTGCCTCACCCCTCATTTCCCACTTATTTATGCACACATCGTTAACCGAGGGGTAACATTCGGAACCCACCCTCACGAGGTACAACATTCTGAAACTACCCTCGGGAATTCTCGAGACTCAAATGAAGGTTCGAGTAGTTTCTCATTATTCTAAATCACCCTCGTTTATAAGTATGCCTTCTTCTAATAGTTTCTTGTAAAAGAGATTCTACTCGCGTTCAACACCTTTGATACACTTTTAATTTGAAATGTTCACTATTTACTGCGCTGTATATACGTAAAGTCAGCTTCATCCATTTCCTGCCATCGCCTAAGCACATGCACCATAATATAGCTGCCGCCAAATTGAAATCATGCCAATAAAATTAGAATGTTCCAGTCATGCTCTGTTGATATGGATACTCGTAGTCTAATCAATCATCGACAGAGCATGCTTTGCATGTTTTCGCAATTAGCATATGATTTCCGTTTGGCGACAGCTATACCTTCAATTGATGTTAGTGATTGTTCAAATTCAACGCTCAACATTCGCTTCTGTTCTCTCATCTACCATTTTACCTTAGTTTACTAAAGCCAACATCTTATAAGAAAAAAGTTTTATCAGCCCATGGAGTTGGGGATTCGATAATGCTCACTCAGTAGATACACTGGAAAGGGAAAACGACAAAGGCCATTTTACAGAAACGGATTCTTTTGGCAATTTTTGACAAGAAACCTATGAAGAAGTTTGCACTAAAAGAACTAGCGATACAGCTGTCTGACGTTTCGTTAGCGCACCTAACTTAACCTTACGTTGGCACGCTTACGGGCGTATTCCCTTTTATCAATTTTGGAAAACATACAGTGCCCGCCAACCCTACTTCGGCGGTTTTTAGAAATGAGTGAGATTATTCCGATGTTGATATTCGAATTAGCCATTATTACGTCAGAATATTCGGCTACAAAAGGGACTTGGCCGCCTTTTGGGCGAAGTAGGATTGACGACAAAAACAGCTAGATATTAAATTGCGTAACAAAGCCGACATGCGATTTAAATGATTTCCCCAACTTACATGTTAAGGTGATATACGAAATGCATGTGTCATCTGATTTGAAAAGCTTGTTAAGTTTGAACAATTTCGTTTTCCTTGAGCCAGTCTTTTTAATTTGGAAGAACAGACTCCACTCCTTCTGAAACACTTTTACAACACAAAAAAGCCGCTTTTTCTCTGCGACTGCGCTGCTCGCACACTATTTCCGCCTAAGGCCGTTTTTGGCAGGGTGCTCGTTTGGCGACAACTATAAATTAATCTTACGTTACGTTTGCACGCCTACGATGGTATTCCTTTTATCAGTTTAGGAAAACATAGCTAGATATTAAACTTGAACCAGTCTTTTTTCTTTCGTCGAACACCTACTCCACTCCTTCTGGAACACTTCTCCCGATGTCCCCTGTATCAGCCGAAGGGTGTGTCTTGTTGATCGATGCGGTGGTGTCGATGTCGGAAGTGATAGGCCGTATCCCTTTTCGCCCGGATTTTTGACCCCAAAACGAGCAATTAATCGACTGCCACCGCCAATAAACACCGCCTCGTTGCCTATCGGTGCGCGAATCTTTGCGCCAGCCGACAGGAACGACAGTTTAAGAACAAGGCACTACTCATGAGAGTTATGCGAAACGGAAGGGCTTCATGAGGGAACCGCAGTTCCAAATAACACTTTTTTTTTTTTTTAATTTAAAGATTTAACAAGGTGTGAAACAGTAACATGTACTTTCACGTTAAAGCAAAGTCGCAGTTGGGTGTCACATTCCTTGCCATATTTGGGTAATGAATTTTGATATTTGTGCTCCTCCAATTGAGTATCTTCAAAAGTCGCTCTTGACTGGCTCCGCCCTTGAAAGTGGGCGTGGCGTCGGCGGGATAATATGCCATGTTGCGTTCGTCAACGGATGATTTTCGGGCACAGCGAGTCATTTAACCCTTTGAGAGATTGCCTTAATGGTTTCAGCTTTTCCACCCATTTCGTTTCCTCCCGCGCTAATCGTAATACTGCGTCACTAATGGAGCAGGTTGTACAAAGGCAACAGCACTTTCGGAACCGAAAACTCTATACAGTTTCCGCCTCTTTGTTCTTTGATTCCCACAGTATTCCAAAGGAATCGCCCAGACCTCCGATTCTTTTGTTTGTGGTGGCCACCCGGGTGATAGGAGGGGCGATGGCCCGTGACCTTATAGGGAAAGCGCGACATGAATCAGGCCCTTTGTCCTCTTTGAAATTGGCGGCGACAGCCGATTCCGCTCACTCACAATGAACCTTTTGTCCTTTCGAGCCTCTCACTTGGCCTACAAGTACGGTACGACATTCCTCCCCTACTCCGATCCGCCCTTTTGTTTGTTTTCTACTCTACTTCGTTATGTTATCTGCCCTCGGTCGATCGCAGTTCCATAATCTAAACACTTTGGGTTGCCTCGGTCGTCCGATTGCCCGAGGCGGCCGTTTGCTCGTTCGGATACGGCGCTTCCTCTTCTAATTGTGATTGCGTGTCGCCAGTCACGCTAATTGCACTGCGAGCCTCGACCCACCGACAGGTCCGCTGAAAATTCCAGCAGCCCTGTTGGATCTGTTCTTCATTTTTGAACCCTTATTAACGGTTTTATTGATGTTGGAAAGAAGCAATTGATCAAAGATTCAACAATTTTGTTCCTAGTTTCAGTAACAAAACTTGCAAGTGACTAAGCTCATTTTATCTTGAGTACACTGGGTAATGTTTAACATGTAATTGTAAACATTAATAATCAGTGGGTCGTATGGAATTATGGTTTTATTAGGTCATGCTGGTCTTACTGTAGAAGCTGTGACAAGACGAAAAGCTTGACGGTTGTCTTGACTGTATTACAGTTCTGGAGCGCTCAGTTTCTGGGTTGTTGTGTGCTTCTAAAGTTTCTCAGTCTAAGGATTCATAAAGTTTATTATTCGACAGTCATTTGTATAATTCTAGTTCCGATTCATAGTAACCCATTTTTAAATCCTAAGGTACACACATTTTAAGGAGACAATGAAAATGTAAAAGGTCCGATAGTATCGCTGAGGAATCCTTAAACTTGGAACACTCGAATTGTTATGAGCTCATATACTTTAGGGTTCGATAAGTTCTTTCGAACGTGCTTATGCTGCGTTACCATGACTGATGTCGCATAATTGCCTTAATTACTAACGACCTCTGGGTAATTGTACCAAGTGCATAAAATGGCTTCTCTGGCCGAATTCCGCTGCTCGTGTGCATATAGTTAGTGTGTGCCTTGGCCAATCGCCCTCCCTTCCGTCCCCTCATTCATCCTTCGTCGTCGTTTGGCGACTGATTCATGGCTCATATTATCTTACACCGCCGTGTAAAACAACTGTCCGTTTGTTGGAAAACAGGTGACCCGTTCGTTCGTCTTGCACCTGTCACTAGCCAACTACATGCTTCATCTGCAAATCCACAAATTGCGCAACAAAGCTGTGACAACCGGTCGTTTCTTTTCTTTTCCTTCTTACGGAACTGCGCAATCATCGCGTTACTCGAGACCCCGCAACCTGTCCGTCCGTCTCCAATTTGTCCGCTATTCGTCCGCAATTCGTCCGCGTCGCCATTCACACAATGCTCTCGCTCTAATGAGATTTGCATAATTCGGCTCCGCGCCTCCGTTTTTTGTTCGCGGATCTCCTGACCCGAGGCAAAGGTCCCCACTCTCTCACAACTGGAAATATGCATTTTCCGCAGAAATGTTCTGCGTTTTTAAATGCAATTTTGGCATTGACCCGACCCCTTCCTTCCCACATTATAGCTTTTCAGTTCATTTACCGCCTGGGACTGTTTGTTTTACATTATTCACTTTCTTCAAACTACCTATTTTGATCTACAGATATTCATTTCCATTTATCTTACAATGATATTAATGGAAATGAATCTCTGGAGAGTTTTCTCTCAAGAGAAAACGTTAGATGCTCCACGAAGACCATAAAAGTTCAACGGCTACATTAAGGTCTATGGTCTCATGAATTATGCTAACGTTCCTAAGGGATTTTAGGGTTTCAATGGGACTCAAGATTTTTTTCAAAGAATATTACGTACCTATAACGCTAAAATTCTTTATAGAATAGCTGTAGCTTTCCATATGCCGCCTATATTCACAAAAATCATAATCCATATGAAACTGTCAATCTAAACCACTTAAACGGCTCGTCAGGGGCCTTTTCAGAATCGCATGCTAATGAACACTTGCGCACAACCGTTTCCTGGAGAGATGTTGGGGAAAATAATCCTGACGGCCCTTTTTTCTTCTTCTTCGATTTTTTCTTCGATTCTCTCGCCTACGTTACGCTATGGACAGGTCCATTTTCATTTTTCTGGGCCTCTGCCTTTAAGTGCCTAAAAAGATACATAAAATCATCAATTTGGAACAATATCACTTTGAACCATCAAATTTTTGAAAACCCCCCAGAATAGCTCATGAATCCCCGGACTTGATCGAAACATCGAATAATCTGAAACAACGAGTTTCCGGAACACATTTCATATTTCTCATCAATTGCAGCAAGAATTTACAACCTTCTGTCTAATGTTTCATCGGTCTCTTTCCGATCTATCCTTATGTTCCTTACTTAATCCACCTTCAATGTCGTCTCTATTTCAGGATGCAGTGATGGTGTCCGTGTTGCTTCTGTTCCTGATAGCCTACGTCCATTCGAAGCGGTTACCGAACATTTACTGGAATTCGTCTAACCCGATGTAAGTCTCTCCAACGACCTTTTCCTCTGCTAAATGAGTGGCATTCCTTGCCTGGCAGGTGTCCTTTGCCACCTGGAGCGGCGTGTTCAAAGCGTCTATGAACAAAGCGTCCGGGAACGGATTATCCGACGCCTCCCGCTGACACCCGAATTGTTCCCGAAACAGCCGGCGAAAGGGTGCGAAGGAGCGTTTACGGTGCCGAGAGCGGTACTGTTTTGGCGGGATTATCCGGAGGGACCTCGGCGATGACAGACCGCCGACCTCCAAGGGCGCTCGTATATCACGGCCGACGGAACGACGACAAATTCCGAACTCGCGGAGGACAGAATGAACCACTTGATTAAGGGAGGTATTTCAAGAGATTGCGACTTAAGAAGTCCTTTAAACAATCGCCCTTCCTGTTTTGATTTGGCCGATTTCTAAGGGCTCTATTTGACATTGAGCAGTCTTTTTCGGTGTTTGTGCAGTCGGCTGTCATCGTTTTCAAAGGCTGCTCCATTGACAATTCGCCGATTCATGTCATCCGAGAACTATCCAAATAGAAATGCTCCGCCAAGGACGGGAGGGCTCGGAAAATTAGACATTCAGGCACTTTAGACGGCGGATCTAAAAGAATGGATAAGTCTAGCGAAATGTCGCCAGATTGGAATCGATTAGCACACTAAAGTAACAACGCTCAAGTCGGGCCATCCAAATTTTCTTCTAAACTTTTGAAGAATAAGATTTTTACACTATCTATGTACAGAAAATGTGTCTCTAGCATACAAATTACATCAAACAAGTAAGACAAAAAGCTTTGTCGATGGGGAATTGAACTGGGGTAACTTCGGATTGCCGCTGCGAACTCTTTGCCACTGAGCCATGAAAAACGTGAAAAATTTATATAGGGTAGTTCGAATCCTCCTTAATATCGCAAGTTTTGAACATTGTGAATTACATTTCAAAACAAACAAAACCTAAAAATATTCACTTTCAAAATATTTACACTTTTTATTAAAAGTCTTGGGGCCAGCCCGGCTCTCAAAAGTTATCGGCCGCCCAGTTTTTGCCATCCTGGGCTTGGGTGAAGGTATGTCGTCGAGTACGGAATACAAATACAAATGATTTTGTAAAGAAGTATCCTTAAAGGCAGAGGACCGCGAAAATGGTAAGGGACCTGGCCATTTTTAGCATAAATCTCTCCTCATTTCACCATTGGAATTTACGATCTCTCGTCCACGTTGCGTGTTGGATTTGTTTATTTTCTTTTTCGCAGTCCTCTGCTTTTAAGAAACATTTGATGTTGACCCAAACCCCAGAAATGAAAACCAAGACTCAAAGATTGAAAAAACAATTTCAGTTTTGACGTGAGCAACACGGACCATGTGCAGTCGGCAGAAATCGACGACCGCGTCTCCATCTACTGTCCCTCGCCGGCTGACGAAGACAGCTACGAATTCTCTTATATTTATGTGGTACGTTGGTATATTTTGCTATTGTCTATGCGCACTTCCCATGTCTGTCCCATATCAGATGATCCTTCTGCCCGAGTAGCTTCGACCATGACTGTCCGGTGTCTTCTCAATCCATCAGCGATTCCATCGAATAACTAACTCTCTTCGCCATCTCCGCGCGTTCTTGCGCAACCTCATATGTCCGCTTATCAGAAACACCCGCTACCGTAATGCGAGAACCCAGTCTACAGGAGGTGATTGATTTTGATCCATATGACAAATTGCCATCGCAGCAAAAAGAGTTTTTCTAGAATACTCAGCGACGCTGATTTATGGGCCGATTCCAGCCGGCCGCTAATTGCCCCACGGACGGCTAACGAACGGAAATCACGTTGCACCGATTGCATAACACCAAGAGTCAACAATTAGGATTTGGTCCTATGAGAGAATGGACACAATAACTGGAAATTACACTTTATCTGTTTATTTTCTCTGCCTCTCTGTCTTTCTGTCTTTCTGTCTCTTTGTCTCTCTGTCTCTCTGTCTCTCTGTGTCTCTGTCTCTCTGTCTCTCTGTCTCTCTGTGTCTCTGTCTCTCTGTCTCTCTGTCTTTCTGTCTCTTTGTCTCTCTGTCTCTCTGTCTCTCTGTCTCTCTGTCTCTCTGTCTCTCTGTCTCTATGTCTCTCTGTCTCTCTGTCTCTCCGTCTCTCTGTCTCTCTGTCTCTCTGTCTCTCTGTCTCTCTGTCTCTCTGTCTCTCTGTCTCTCTGTCTCTCTGTCTCTCTGTCTCTCTGTCTCTCTGTCTCTCTGTCTCTCTGTCTCTCTGTCTCTCTGTCTCTCTGTCTCTCTGTCTCTCTGTCTCTCTGTCTCTCTGTCTCTCTGTCTCTCTGTCTCTCTGTCTCTCTGTCTCTCTGTCTCTCTGTCTCTCTGTCTCTCTGTGTCTCTGTCTCTCTGTCTCTCTGTCTCTCTGTCTCTCTGTCTCTCTGTCTCTGTCACTTTCTCTCTTCTCTATCCTACTTCACCTATCTACTGCCACTTTGTCACCCGTTTATTTCATTCCGTTTTACGAAATATCTGAAGTTCTCTAGAAAATCAAAGCCCTTTCATGTGTCTCCGTTCCGGATCGCGTTGCCAAAATCGCCTTTGCAGTCAAATTTCGGTCGGATTTAGAGCTTCCGGCCCGCGCAGCTAAAGACTCGACGCAACCCGCTTAGAGGGATTGAATTACTGACTAACGACCCGCTGACCATGTAGCGAGTACGGACACAATGTTTGTCTCACTCGAAAATCTACCCAGCAGAACGAAACTATCTTCTGCATTCAGGTATCGGAAGAGGAATACACACACTGCGTTCTGTTGAAACCTCACCTTCTGGGCTCCTGTAGCAACAGTTCGAGAGAGACCTCCATCGGCCTCGTCTTTCGTCATTTTTCGCCAATTCCGGGAGGACTGGAGTTCGAAGCAGGGAAAAACTATTATATGATCAGTGGGTGTGAATAGACTAGAATGCTAAAACGAGTTTAGCTACGTCTGACGGAACGAGGGACGGAATGGATCAGAAAAAGGGAGGGTTGTGTCTGGAGAGACAGATGAAGATCAAATTCGAGATGCAGCCGAAGGGAGGAGCTGCGAATCCGAAATTCGCCGCAAGAACTTTCAAGTAAGAAGTCTAATGGTTGCCAATGGAAAAGTTTTAGGGAAACGGAGAGGGAGGACACGACTCCGGTTATGTACATCATCCATACGGGAGACGCAGGCATCGAGAGTGAGTTGATAGGGTTCTTTATAGAACCTTTGGCCGTATACACTTTCTGGGGATATGTATTTTCTTGGAAAAACGTCCAACTCGTAAATTCTTGCAAACGGCCCCTACCACCAAATTTTTACAGATATTGCCTTTTTTTTAGTGTGGGGACGCTTCAAACTACGTTCCATCTTAACTAAATCTCTAAACTGCACTTATAATAATTGCTATCTTCTCATCCCATACCCTAGACCCTTCAACTTGCTTCGTTTTGGAATATCTTGTGCCATTATGAATCCACTGAAATCGGTTGAATGCAGCTGAAACCGCCATAATGAATTCTAATTGGAAAATTTACTGATTTTACAGTGTGAGCCAAACCCGCCCAAATCAGTTGACATCTATTTTCTTTGGAAATCAGCACAAACAGCTGGAAATCTGCTGAATCAGTTTGGATTCCGCAGTTGAATATCTGAGTTGAGCGGTCCGGGCGGTTCGAAAACCACTGCACCCTTCGAAAGTCGATGAATGAAATAGATAATTCGTGAGGTCACCCGACCCCTTTTGTATGAAAAGGAACCTCTTTTTTACAGCTTTTCCCGTTTTGGACAATCAATTAGATCAGAGTAGATCACAAAAGTCTTACCCTAGCGGCACGATTCTCGAAAGATACCCTTGTGTTTCAGATGAACCCGATGGTTGCGTCAGTCCCTTTGGATGGATAGTCGCCGTTTCGACCCTTCTCTACCTCCTGTGTCATGGCTGTTTCTAATATTTCCACGGGTAGCCTACTGTAGGCCAAACGAGCAGATCGGTGACTGCACACAAAGATTCGATAGCCACATCACTTCCCGCACATCTGTGATCGATTGAAGCAGAACAAAGACTTCTGGGTAAAGGATACTTTATTATACGGACGTAAAAATGAAGGGGTACGGAGAATACTGACAGCACTTTCTGAGTGCAAAGTGTAAAGTAAGGGAGGATAAAACAGCCATAACGCTAGTATAAATGAAAATAGATCAAACTATATGGATACAATGTGAGACGCAAAGAGCACCGGAGGAGTTATGAACAAAGAGGGCGGAGCCGGACACCTCGGGTAGTATTCGCAAGGACTTATTATTACTGTAGTGAATTTGAGAAAATAGGAAGGGACCAGGGGTTGGCTCAGAAGAGGAACAGGCCGAGGACCATCAACAACGACACGACAACAGGGGCTGAGCCTGAACGAACAATTGGGTTACGGTAGGACATGCACTTGCCTTTTACGTACTCTTCGCGCGCGTCGAGAAGGCTCCAGTCGTGGATGGGGATCGGGTGGTGGGGCTTCATCATCATGCGGTGGTACTGGGGGTCTCCTCGGATCACCCTGGGGTCCTCCTTTCCATAAAGTCCATCGGAAGCGAACGGAGAATCGTGGACTGGGTAGTCGGGGTTTCGAGCGAACTGACGGAAGGAGCCAGGTACGTGTCTCGGTGCCTCCTGAAAATTAAGAGTTAGGTGAATTGCTTTCAATAAGCTTTCAATAAGCAGTTCTCGTGGGATGGTAAATCAACTAGTACCTTTAAGACAGAAATGCCCAGAAACCACAGATTAAAAAGGTGCGTACAATTTTCTCAGGAGGCTGAAAGTGAAGCGGGCGACCCCATCTATGAGAATAACCTAAAGAGTGAAAGGTGCTTGTATTGGGATAGGAGTGGGAGAGGTACGCGCCGCAGTTTGAAAAAAAAATGGCCAAAATAACGCTTATTTGATGGTTTAGCGTGAATTCATTCACGCAAAATCTTCGTTCACGCTAAATCTTCACCACCGAGCGGTCGGTTCTACCTTCGCTCCGCCGCCTAGCTGAATCCGGCCCCAGAACCTCGTCAAGGAGGGACCGTCATCGACACTACTCCCTGTTGCTGTGAGGTATCGACTATAGAAGCTTCTGCTCGACGTCTACCTACACAAGAAGGCACTGGGATCCGCCGGCAGAGCAACAACACCCCGCTCAAGATCTGCTCTCTAGATCCAGCCGTGATTCGGGAATAAATTTGTATTTGTATTTGATGGTTTCCTCTGCTTTTTCGCATGTATTCTTTTAGAAATCTCATCACAATCCCTATCGAACGTGGCTATTTAATTTACTTAATTAAGACCTTATTCCATTTGCTGAACATAGTGCGAAAAGGGTTGGCTGTGGAAGTGATTATTACAGGACCTTTAGACTTGATAAATGATGGTATGTTTTTCGACTCAGAAAGTGACAAGATTTTCGAAGAGTGAAATGGCTGTCTTCACGGCTTTGGTTCCCAAGTTGATAAGAGCCTTACCAAGTGGGTAGGGTAGTGAGCCTGAGCGATGGGTCTCTTGTCGACGGGGAACTGAGAGGGAATCTTGGGAACGTCCTGAGAATAGAAGGAAAATGTCTTGTGTGCGGGCGCCTGGCTGTCCGGGGAGGCTGGTGCGAGCTGAGAGGCGATTTGGCGGCCGATGGGAAGACTGCCACTAGCAACCACGTTCACCTGCAAATAAACGATCAGAATGGGCTCAAACAATGCGCAAACGCTTTGATTTAGCAAACATCCTAATATTCCTGTCACTTGGGTGTCAATAAGTATCTGACGTCGATCCCGAAAACCAAAAATCACCTTAAGCTTCATCCCCAGGATGCGGCAGTAGTAGTCATCAGGAACATCTCGTCGCTGGTAGCCGGGAATGGCTGAATATCATATGTTCACAGACAAATACGAAGAAATACCGATGATGTAGTAGGTTCCAGTAGGCCACAGGAGGTCATGAGCGCCTGCGGATACCGTCTTCATCACTTGGCGCACCTGGAAGAATTTGATACAAAGACTACTGACTATACTTCTGACTATCAGGCGGCGCGGTTATTCTATGGAATCCATTTGGTAGAATTTAAACATATTTGTATAGATAAAAATATAACGAAATTCGCTTAAAAACGGTATTTTGCATGCCAAAAACGGGCCAAAGTGAACAAAAATAGATCGGATCGCCACCATTCAATTCAAAAACGAACCGTGGTAGAGCCACCTCGACCGCCGCAGGTTCCAACAATCCGGCTGGACATGCTTCTCTCACAATCCTCCATTTCCTCGCGAGTCACCTGGATATTTCCTAATATAGTGGAATATACACAACGAACCATGTAGAATGACATGTGGTCCGTCTTGTTGCACTGCATGGCGAGGGTCTCTCCGTGTTCCAGGCTAATCTCCTCCAGTCCATCTCGAAAACTGAAGGAAATACATGATAATTAAGAAGTAAAGCGAAATAAACTCACTTTTCTCCGCCGGGAACCCATTTAATCACAGCTCCGGAGAGGAGGGGAACGGCGGACGTTAGCACTGTCACGAATGCGAAAGTAGAAAACCAGATGACGGATTTAGTCATCTGAAACAGGAAATGAGCGAAAATCAAAGGAAGAAATCAATGAGCGCGAGTCGAGACACTGACTCGGCCAGACTGCAGCTGGCTGTACAGACGACGCAAAAAGGACGCGTCCTCCCCAGCTGGCAACTGACAGAGAATAACAGGTGAAGAATATGAGTCATCAAAAGACAATGCATTAACGAATAACAAGAGACACATACAGCCTATGACAAACGGCCTCTACGTAAATCTGAGATTTTCAAGAGGAAGACACGGAAAACGGTGGCAATCGTCAAAATTGATGGTAAAAGCTTTACATCCTCACAGCTGGATCAGCGACGAAATAGTTTCCGAAACAAATTCACGGAAAAGAGCAAGTGAAGACAGGAGGCTGGTAGATAACGGAGAATCCACAAGACGGATAGCAAAGATTACATTACGCAAATGAGCGGCGGATTCCCACGGTTGCCCTACCCCGAAACTAAAAAATATCAGATGCTTGTGACCTCGCCGCTTGGGATCGTACAGTCCTTTTGGCGCGTTACACCTAAAGGATTCAAACACTAAATCAAAATGAACTGGACAACAAGCAGAAAATGTTACGGAAGCAAATGATTTCAAAAGAGGGTAAAAAAAGAAGATATCTTCGGAAAATTAAACCGTGCTCCATAGCTACCAAATTAAAGGACTGATTGATTTATGTGAACTTGCTCAGAAAAGTTAGGAAAACAGTGGCCCTGCTCAGAAAAGTTGAGGAAAGCAGTGGCCCTGCACAGAAAAGTTGAGGAAAGCAGTGGCCCTGCTCAGAAAAGTTGAGGAAAACAGTGGTCCTGCTCAGAAAAGGTGTGGAAAACAGTGGCCCTGCTCAGAAAAGGTGTGGAAAACAGTGGCCCTACTCAGAAAAGTTGAGGAAAGCAGTGGCCCTGCTGAGAAAAGTTGAGGAAAATAGTGGCCCTGCTCAGAAAATGTGTGGAAAACAGTGGCCCTGCTCAGAAAAGTTGAGGAAAGCAGTGGCCCTGCTCAGAAAAGGTGTTGAAAACAGTGGCCCTGCTCAGAAAAGGTGTGGAAAACAGTGGCCCTGCACAGAAGAGTTGAGGAAAGCAGTGGCCCTGCTCAGAAAAGTTGAGGAAAACAGTGGCCCTGCTGAGAAAAGTTGAGGAAAACAGTGGCCCTGCTCAGAAAATGTGTGGAAAACAGTGGCCCTGTTCAGAAAAGGTGTGGAAAACAGTGGCCCTGCTGAGAAAAGGTGTGGAAAACAGTGGCCCTGTTCAGAAAAGGTGTGGAAAACAGTGGCCCTGCTGTGAAAAGGTGTGGAAAACAGTGGCCCTGCTCAGAAAAGGTGTGGAAAACAGTGGCCCTGCTCAGAAAAATTGAGGAAAGCAGTGGCCCTGCTCAGAAAAGTTGAGGATTCCTGTGGCTCCGCTGCGGCAAGGCGAGGCTTGCACGCTGTTTACGCGCTCTGTACACTGAATACCACGTCGCAGAAAATTTCGCTAAGGTGTCGCTCTATAATCTTCGTTCTCTTGCTGATTTCTCCGGTCTTTTCCGTATTTACCGTGGGATTTTTATTAAAAATTGTTTATAACGTTTTTATTATTGTCATCTATGCTTAAAATACCGAATATTCGCTAGATTGTGTTTGAATCATCATGTTTTCGATGTAACAACATCCATTCTAATAATTTCTGCTATTGTTTACATACTCGTTTTGCCCGTTCCTTTTTTTTGAACAAAAGTTTTCCGAGGTTTCGGAATCCTGGAAATGTCAAATAGCACCACCCTTCACAACAAACGCCGCCCTAGGTTGAGATCAAGCAGTTCTTGTCTGATGGGGTCCGTTTTTACCGTTGTGAGTGCGGTTCGGATACGGGTGTTTTCCTTCGATCCTGTTCAGGGTCGCTCAGAAGACAGACCTGCCAATTTTAACCTACAGCCAGGCGGTGTTGCTTTTGATTTATGTGCTCCCTGAGACTTGTTTTATTCCCTCGTTTACCCTGAATGTTATTCTATTCAACCTGGCGATAACTAAATTGAGTTTTAGACACTTTCCCGGGAAGCTTCCTTTGATGTCCTGAGTGTTACCCATTCCTGAAGCCACGATACTGCCAAATAGTGGAGGTAATCTCGATACCTGCACCTCTACAGCGGTGTTTGATGGATTTTGGGTATTCAAGGACATTAAAGGGTAGGTCACCGGGACCGAAAATGTTCAAAGGAGTAGTAAACTGTTGTTTTGAGTTAAAGGCTACTATTACTTTGTTTCCAACATCGAAATCTCCGCCAACACCGGTCAGGCCGTCGTTAGCGAATCCAGCTGATGAACTTGGATGCTTCGAAGTCTTCCTATTCGGTCGTTTCGTTAGCGAAGAGAAAGGCAAAAGCGTCTTTGTTGTAAATTTCAGGTAAGTGCTCAGAAAGTTGAGGAAAGCAGTGGCCCTGCTCAGAAAAGGTGAGGAAAACAGTGCACAGCTCGCCGCATCCTTTGTCGCAGCGGCGCATGATTTCGTTGCGGACCTAACACTATATTTTAGTTGCAAATAAATGAACGAAATTCTCATGGACGGGGGACATTTTATGAGCAATTATATACATTTTCGGAATCAGCGTACTCGAATCTATGCAAACTAATTCTTTCAGCACATGGCACCTCCTGATCAGGGGGTATAGATACAAAAACGAATACACTTTAATGAAATATTTACAACAACTGAAAAAATTAGTTTGCATAGTTACACCTTTGTTCCATTTATAGACCAAGTTCCACATCATTTAGTGTCTCAGAAGCTGAGAATTTCGTTCATTATTATTTCAGCAGAACAAGAGCTACAGTAACCAGCAGTTTAGCCCTTCGCGTTCTGGCTTATTCTGACTATCCAGCCTGCTAAACCGATTTCAGTGAGTGACTGGTACTATAATCACATTTTTAAGAAATTAGAACATAAATTTCAATGTTAAATTAAATAAATAAAAGCATTTTAAAGATAGAAATGTTATCCTCAGGGTGTTCGTGTCGAGACCGAGCACAAACTTCAAGAGCTGGAGCGCCAGTCGAATTAATTTCACTACCGTTCGCCGTTCCTTTTTTGTTTGTTGTTGTCGTTCTACCTTTGCGTAATTCTTGTAATTTTTTTCTTCAAATTATTACTGGTAAGTTTGATTTATTTTTAAAAGTAGCTGAAGTGAGTCGGAAAACGCTTTTTGACGGCACTTCAGGTGAAATTTTCCGTTGGACGTTTCAGTTAGACGAGAGAGGTGGAGATAGTGAGAAGGAAAGAAAATGAGAGACAGAGAGAGAGAGGCTAGAACCCTTGTCATTTCCTCGTAGTCACGGAAACCACGAAATTAGCGTGCGAAGAGTGGAATCGGAGATCAGGCGCATTAGAATATCATCAAATGTTGTCTGTCCAGTTGGCATTTCCCTTCATCTCTCCTCCGCTGGCGGTCATCTGCTTCATTTCGCCTCTCCCATGTGCACTACCGGTCAGATGTGAGTTTCCTTCCGATTTCAATTGTCTTCTTTTTTGCTGCAACCTCTTTCAAGGCCTCAGGCTGTCTCTGAGGTTTAACTGCGATTTGGGCAGCCCGCGGCTGCTCGGGCTCTGTTCGCATTCGGCGGGTTTTCTTCCCAACCGTCGTCTGAGAGGACAGGACTTAGGGTGATACAGTAGCTGCTTAGAAGTAGATCAGCCACTGCAAAATTATCGCTACCCTTGGGCCACAGATAGTGGGAAAGCCTGGAGCGAGTGGCTAAGTTGTCCTGTCTTCGCCCACCTAAAAAAAATGCGCAAACTAAACAACTTTTTTTTGCATTTTTAAAGTTTACCCACTAATGTTTCTTTTTTCATCACGACAATACGACAACTTCTGGGCTTGCTGAATCGACTGGATCTGGACAAAAGAACCGCAGAAGAATCTCCTTGGATGAAGCTGAACAGCCCTATCTTCAGTAGCGCACCACCCTGAACCAGCGTCTGTCAGCCGTCACTTCGACCCTACTGCATGGATGCAATAGTCCATCGTATGTACCAAAACATTTCTGTTGATTGAGTATATTTAGTTCGCCGGTTTTCAACTACATCTGGATCTGAGTATACTGGAGCTGAACGAAAGAGTCTGAAACGAATAAGCTCCTTGTTCACCCGAAGCACTCCGTGGTCATCTGTGACTACTCCCCAACTGAGGGATTCTACCGTTGGAACGCCGCCTGTTTTCCAGCAATGGAAATCAATCCTTTAGATACCATGCTTCGGTATTTTTTGTTTTCCCCGGGAATACATGTTCGCTATTTACAGATCTAACACTTGGAAATGGGCTACATTGTCCTTTATGCACGAATCTTTGTGAATTCCGAAGAACCAACCAGCTGTATCTTGAGCGCAGCATCAGGTAAAGGCAATTGCTCTTTGAAAACCAAATCCTCTGATTTAGTCTGTGACGTGTTCAGTCAGCCGGGCTCCGATTACCCGAATTTCCTCCTTCGGGAAAACTGCTGAACGATCGACATGGTTACAGAAGAGAACCTGCGTTCTTGCAGAAGAACGGACAACCGAAAACGGTTTGACTCCCTAACTATTTCCTTTGACTAAGGGTTTTCAGTTTGAAGCAGCTCCCTCTATAGTACTGATTTGTCCAGGAGGCTCAAAGGGATTTCAAATGTTCTAGACACTGTTAGTTTTCTTCTCCGCACCATATCAATCTATTTACTTTCAGCGAGCGCAAATCGGTCGGATTCAGCAGCGAAGAAAAGGAATATCCCTGAAGTCCTCAACGCCCCGAGCGAGAATTCCGACTACCAGCTAGACATCTGAAGCGGAAGACTATCTAAATGCTCTGGACAAAACTCACGGAAAAGGATTAGAAGAAGAATTGTAGGTATAGTCGTTAACCGTCGAGTTTTCCCGGGGATTCCCCATATGGCATACTAATTAGAATATTTTATCCTCTGATTAGATTCATAATTAGAATACTTACAATTTGAACTCAGTGTATTTGATAGGTAAGCTAGCTGAGCTAGGTAACGTATGTGGGTAAGGTAGTTAATGCATTTAAGGTAGTTAAGGTAGGTATTTTAGGTAAGGTAGTTAAGGTAGGTACGGCAGTTAAGATAGGTAGCAATTGAGAAGTGCTTTGACAATGTTGAAAATTCTAATTAGAATGATGTCTGGGAAATATTCCAATGGATGCCCCCCCCCAACTAGGTTAGCACCCACTAGGGTTTAGTGTCCTATATGTAATGTGAAACTCTAAGAACAACAGCGATTTGGTCCAAAGTTGGTTTGTCCACAAACGCGAATTCCTATCCAATCAGCCCAAGCAATTAGAATAAGCACACGTGGATATGAGAGAACATTTTTGGATTTTTAATTATAGCGACGTGGAACGGTTTTATAGCAATGGGATAAGGGGAACGATACGTTTTTCCCGCAAAGAAAACCCAGGAATAAGAATGCCGCAAAGCCGCAGCCTCATTTCGCTAAGGTTTTCGCCCAGAAATTTATTTTACCACCTTACCCTGGGGAGTGTGTGTCTTACATGCTGGAATGGGTTTACTTAAAAACTTGTTGAGAAAGATTTTTGGGGACGCCTTTAGACAATCTTTAAATTGACTTATCCACTCCATTTCAGTTGTTCCTGCGAAGAAGAAGTCCGAAGTGGAAAAGACGCCAACGTTTTTCTCATTTTCTCCAAAAGCTGCGGACGAGACCAAGAAGACCACGGGAGTCACCAATGCGTTCCGTCCTTCCACGTGGACACGCCAACGAACATTTTTGGAGGAAACACTATTGGAGTGAGTTTTCCGCATAAGATAATTTCACGTCGGCCTTTAAAAGATATGCTAATTTCACGTCGGCCTTTAAAAGATATGCTAATTTCACGCTTCCCTTTAAAAGATATGCTAATTTCACGCTTCCCTTTAAAAGATATGCTAATTTCACGCTTCCTTTAAAAGATATGCTAATTTAAGTTGACATTAACCCTTGAACTTTGATATATTTGTGCATGTCTTTTCATCCGTTCAAAGTTAGATACATTCTACGATCTTAATGAAATTGTTCCTTTCAGCCCCCTCAAGTCGCGGCCTGGCTCTTCTGTAAACACTTGGCTGGGAAACAACTAGGCTCGGCTGTTCCACGCGTGAAGGACCGTCCTGGAAAAGGTATGTTTGTGACTACTGGTTTCTGTTGATAAAATGATCCTTGATGTCGATGTGATGGATTTTGTTTTCAGAGTTACGACTGCAGCGACCAGTTTCGGACGATACTTCTAAACTTTGGCAATTCACATAAGAACGGATAGATGAATCTCCACACCGAGCTGTTTCCCTTGTGCCTTTTCTGAATTTTTGAAGGAGAAGGTTGGTTTCTTTCTCCATATGGCGTGTTTATCGCCTCCGAGGGGCTGGTTATTTCTAAAACAGCTGGTTCACCCCCTGCGTTAAAATTTTTATTGAAATTTGGGCATTGGGAGTGTAGGCGGCTCGTTTTTTGTATTTAGTTTTAAAAAATTTCAAAATCCTTTTCCCTTACCCTGCCCATCACACACTCCCACACTCTTCGCCTTGCTTGTCACCGATCAGGATCGAACCATGGCCTCGTTTGCTGAGCTGCACGCTTACCACTGAGCCATTTTCGCACATTGGAAAGGGGAATGTTGGTTGCTTTTGAACCGGCTGCTTTGCACTGCGATTCAAATTTTGCGTCTGGTTCATTTGCATAATTGAGGCTATGATCAGCATATGAAATTCTCCCTGTGGTGTGAAACAAAGCAAAGTTTTTTTTAAACAATAAAATTGTTTTCTTTTTCAGGCGTCTTCTTCTCGTGCACCCTTCTCTTCCTTCGCTTTCTTCGCCGTTTCTATGATACAGTTTCATTGATGGGATACCACCCCGTACAAGCGGGTGGCTCCTCCTGTTTTATTTCCCAACTCTGTTTTGTTTATGTGCCCTTAAAAGCGGCTGGGTCCAAGGGGTTTTGGTTACAATCATTTTCAATCGGGTTTACCGAGCAAAGCAGCTAGAGTTAATATGAACAAAATTGGGGGAGGTCAACCCGTGGATAACGTTCTCTGCGGCGTTTGTACCTTGGTGCACGATAAAAGGAGTGCCACGGCCCTGAACAGAAAAGCAGTAGCCCTTCTCAAGGCTGGTGAAACGTACTTCGGCCAAAAAGATTTGTAGCGCGTACTAGCGGAAGGATCAGTTGTGGTTTCGTAAATACAGTAGTATATGGGGCTGAAGCCCCTCTCTGTGCCTGTGACAAACTTCTATAAGGGAGTTTGCGTACTCTAAATTGCCATGTTCGGAGTTTTAATTGAATAAAAACTGTAGTTCTTTGAGCAACTTTAGCTCAAGGTTTTGTACGCCTCGTTTATCAATCAATGACATCAATTCTTCCCGGCTATTTGAAAATTTCCGTTAGAGAAGTTGAAGAAGTCCTGTAGGTCGTGAAAGGAGATGGCTGCTGTGACATACATTTTTGGGATGAATACGTTAACTTTGGCTCTCGCTTATTTCCGTTGCAAGGCCAAAATGCGATGATCTCAGAAGCCATGCACCTGTTCAACCAAGAGAAATAGCATGGTTCATGCATATTCTAAGCAGCTACGACTACACGTAACGGAATGCGTTACACTAGCGTGAATCTTTTCGTTTCTTCATTCTTTCCGCTGACTTCTCCAACTTCGGTCGCATGAGCGGGAAAACTC
The DNA here is from genome assembly GCA_964057215.1 of Oscheius myriophilus. Classification (NCBI taxonomy): domain Eukaryota; kingdom Metazoa; phylum Nematoda; class Chromadorea; order Rhabditida; family Rhabditidae; genus Oscheius; species Oscheius myriophilus. The sequence continues at coordinate 16,714,740 of OZ059905.1, forward strand.
CCTATAACTCGATCTACGAGGCCGTGTCCGGCGGAGGATGTCCTAATGGAGAGCAGGAGGATGGAACAGTCGTCTGCTGTGCCCACGGAGTGAAGTGTGACTCTAATGCTCCTGAGAAGAAGGAAAAGTCAGAGATACTTCAGCCACAGACGGATGAAAGCGGAGAGGAGGAGGGACTCTACATCAACCTCGTGGATCACGAAGAAGGAGAGAAGACGAGGAAGCGGTTGGAGGGATTGAATCTTATCAACAAGGCAAAGAAGGAAAAGAAGAGGAACGACAAGAACGCTGAAGTCCGCCTCGGCAAACTGAAGAATGAAAAATGCGGTGAGAAGACCGACGCCAGTTCCAGGTAAGACGATGAAGCGTGGCCCAGAAAATGGGGTTTAGGAAGTCTGAAAAGTCGAAGAAACAGCGGAAGAGGGATGGCAGTGCGAAGAGGAAGGAGGGTCGCCGCAAGCGATCCACCAAGAGCAAGAAGAGTCAGAAGAGTGCCAAGGAGGAGAACTACGTCGCGTAAGTCTTCTGAAGGCTAGAGCATGTGTGGGTACAGGAACGCCTATCTTGGGGCGATGACTTTCGAAGAGGCCGAGGCTACAGTGCCTGGAAAGACTGAATTCCGCCTCTACCACCGCATCGAAAGCCGCAAGATCATCGACGAACTGACGGAGGAGGCCACGCTCCATCTGGTCTATCGAACCGTTCACGGCGACTACAGGTAAAGAATGAAAGCGAGAGAGACCCAGATAGAGAGTTCATTTGACATCCTGACATTGGCTACTTTTCAGGCACTACCCGATCCGCCAGCGCACGAGCGGAGACAAGAAGTTGTTCTACGTGGATTACGGGGATCCGAGGGCCCTGGCTCAATCGAGCCTGGAGGAGCTGATCCGTTTCTACAAGAAGAACACTGAGATGCATGCGAGGAACACGGACATTGCCCATCAGAATAAGATGTGCTAGAGAATTCCTTCATGCGGTTGATGAAAATGAAGCGTTTGTATTGACTCGTGTTTGATTTGTTAGGGTGGCTGTAGAAGGCTCCTTTGACAGCTGGGCACAAGCGGGAATCCTGCACTTCTGCGGAGTTCCGTTTGCAGATCTGCTGTCTGAAAGAGATGAATGGAAACATTGATATTGCATTCATTTTGAAAAACATTTTGAAACTTACTCGAACGTCTGCAAGTATAGCAGAGACATCGGAGAGGGGAAGCCACAGGGAGGAGGAGGCGATGAAGGGCAGCAGAATGGAGTAGTCGCCTATTGTTGTATCGAAGGACAACCAGAAAGAAGCCTTAAAACAGTTGAAGATGTGGAATTCACAGTGCCCAACTACAACCAACCTATTGGCGTTCAAAACTGATCTCTCTCTCTCTCTCTCTCTCTCTAATCATGTGGGTATGCGTAAGTGCCGCCATCATAGTAAATCGTTTAAGTCAACTGCATGAGTCTTATCGTTATCAACGGGAACATTGGCGTGTTTTTTTCAGTGAATGATGATACTTAACAATGATATCACGCTCTCTCTATCCCCTCATCCCTAATATAACTAATTTTCAGCCAAAACTTCCGCAAGGTTTGAGTCTCTTGAAACAACCGCTGCGTTTCTTACCTGCCAACCGTGTGGAAGATAGAAGGGAAGGTTGCATAAGAACTGAATGAGGGCTGCCAAAACCAATCGCAGGAGGATCCTCTTGCCCGCACTGTCATGTCGAACCAAGTAGGATTTAATGGAAACGGCGACGAAGAGAGAAAAAGGGAGAATCAGTTCAATGAACACCTGGGAATTGCCTTGGAATAGCCAGAGGATCTCACCTGAATGCTGCGCAAGATGCCAGGAGGGATCGGGAGATGGCAGGTGGAGGCCTGGATTTGCATGATGAAAGTACCCTCGTCATGATTGCTTTTATCGATTAAAGAAAACTAAAAATTGTTTAAATCTGCGAAGATACTCACTTTGGCTACAATTGTCTGGGGAAGAACATCAAAGAGGAGGAGGAAAGTCAAGATGCCTAAGGCCACCTTCATTGGAGTCTTCAGACGACGTTGTCCATTTTTGAAGTAGAACAGCTGTAAGAGACAAGTGAGGATCGAATGGGCAACTGACTGTGAAGAGGTTGATGAAGAGGAGGGTCCAGGGAACAATGACTCGGGTGAGGGAGAGGAAGGCGTGGTGGACGTTGCACGAGAGAGGACCGAACATCCAGAGGTTCACAAGACGCTCCAGAATCAGAGGAGGAAGGCTGAGGGGCAACTGAAACACATGTTTACGGGGGTTGAGACATCACATTCCCTCTTCTGTTTGTCTATTTCATTCCTTTAGCGTCTTATCTTAACTTTGGTGTCTAACATCACAAGCAAGATAAAATCTAGTTAATTATGTTCGTCGCACCATAAGCTTGCTGTCAATGAGTTAACCAAAAATTCAATTAGCGCACCTTAAGTTTACGTAACTTTACCTTTTCGGCCATTTGATTAATCGAACGTTAAGCGAACGGTACCTTAACGTTGCGATATAATGTTGCGGTACCTTCTAGGGACCAAAAATAAATTTTCTCAATTCAATTCTATTCTTTTTCTTCTTTTCTTTTCTCTTCAATTCTAAATTCAAAAAAGTTCTAGGGACCAAAAATAAGCAAAATATATTCGGAAAAGGGAAGACTTACAAATGCATTGAGCACAAAAGTAGCCGTAATAAAGTGTTGAATGGGATATCCGTCGGTCATTCGTCGACAGTAGATCTGAAAAGGACTTGGGAATGTTTTCGTGTTTTTCCTCACTTGCAGAACAAGTTGTGCTACATTCGCAGAGAGTGAGATGGTGAGGCCGGTGATGAAGAGAAGGGCCAGGAGGAGTCTGGCCATGGAAATGTCGTCTGTGGGAGGGAGGAAGGAGTAGGTGGGCATGGTGGCGTTGTCTATCGAGATATTCATGGCGACAATGGAAGAGGGAGGGGCGGGAGAGGGATTGTAGCCGAGGCAACGGGTGAATCAAGGCAACTCATTGGAGGACTGGGAAACAGGAGGAGCCATTGTCGACGACGACTCATGCATTCCGGAACACGGCGAATTAAAACAAGACCACGCAAAACAACGGGTCACGGCCGCCAGTCACGCCCTTTATGAGGGATATGGAGGAGAAATTGAGAAAGTGTCCTTCAATTAAAACTTTCAAACTCTTTCGAAGAGGCCTAGGAGAAATGTGTCTCTTTGAGTACCTGCGAATCTCCAATCTTTCAAAGTCGTTCGCATTGTCAAAGAATGCTTCGGTATTACGTGGTTCAAAGTGGCAGCTATGTCCTTGAAATTCACACATATTTCAAAACAAATTCAGTTTTTCACGGTTCAAAGATTTTTTAAACAAATGCTGCTAGTTTTTACTGATGATATCTTTCTGCCAACAGCTGTTCTCACGATCCGCCATAATCACACTACCTACTCATGAATGCACATAGCGTCTAACCTAAGAGCTACTTCTACTTAAAACTCGGTACCTTAAAATAGTTAGGGGACCTGTGAATTGTATTAAAATATAATTTCTTTAATTTTTCGGGCCTTCGTCTCAGAAAAAAATTCCTAATTTCATTGAAAGAAAATATACTTGCTATTTTGCCCTGTTAAACATGAAAAGCGTGAGAAACCTAGGCACACATTGTCCCCTGAACTGCATTGTGGTTGGGTAAACATCGTCTTAGTTTTTCCCCGTGACAGAATTTCCCAGTACTTGTGTTTTGGTTTAAAAACGAATCATTCGCTGCGCAAACACTGACTAACTGAAAACGTATTTCTGGTTGAAATGGTTTGCTGAATATATATTTTTGGAAAGCTTTCATTGCCAAAAGCAATAACGCCCAAGCTCTCTTTTGACTAAAAATAATAGTGTAGAATATTGGGATTCCAATTTTAAAAGTATAAAAAGTCGATGTTTCAAATAGTGAATGACAGGCGCCTGGACCTTTCGAGTATTCTAGCAGAGTTACAGGGGTTTTAACTTTTTTTCAGGACGCGAGTTCAAAAGAAATTTCACTAAGTTTTTTACAATCTTCTCCTCGTCCATTCTAGGCAAAAATCATGCAAACAGTTGAGACACAGATTTTTGCGTGTCCCCTCTAAAAACATAGTGTTTGGTTTTCCCCCGATAAGATTAAATTCTCAGTACCTAACTTTCGGATGAAAATCAGTGCAAACACTGACTAACTCGTCGAAAGAACCTTCTTTCTAATGATTCAGCCATCTTGTGATAATTAGTCATCCATTCACCCCAACACTTCCGCTGCCTCTGGTACAAATCACATGCTTTGTTTTCAAAACTTGAGGGATTCACCAAGTATGTGGAATTTCCTTGGTTTTTCGTTCAAAAAACACCCGTCGTGTGAAAATACTCGTCTGAATGCAAAGGATCGCAGACGGAATTCAAAAAGTAAACGAGCGGAATTTTGAGGATGTGGCTTGGTTGGAAAACAAAGAAACTGCCGATAATGACTGTTTTTCGCCCCCTTTTCCAGGCAATGCCACCGGCTGACCAAAGCATTTTATTTTCCATTTGGCTAGGTCCGAATGGCGTCATAATCACTGTTTTCCTCTATAATTCAGAGCGGAAGAGAAGAATTACTGTAGCTGTTATTGTCCTGAATCAAAGCCTTCCGCTGTTTTGATGAGTCTTGGGGGAATGAAATGGCAACGGGATTCCGACGGGAGAAATCTATTTTAGTAGTTAGAAATGTGAATAAAGTGCTATTTGCAAAACGAAAGAAGATTGAAGATATCTACTCTGGACCAGGGTCGGAGCTGAATTATGCGCCATTCTCACACCTACGACTGCAGATGGAGAATTGGCGGGCAGGAAAAACGAAATACCAAAATGTAAACACACACACACACACACACACACCCACAAACACACACACACACACACCCACATTATTGTGACAAAATACAAATCTTTATGTTTTTATTGAAATATTACAATTGAACTCCAACAACGAGCACTATTGAAAGTAAGGCACCGCTGGAACTGAAAAACCTGAACGGACCCGTGGTCACCGCAGCTGCGAAGCAAAGTAGTTGGTGAACAACCGCCCCGGAAGCACAGGCAGAACGAAAGCCTCACTGCCGGCACGAACACGACGAGAGTAGGGCTCCGGACTGTGTTCCTAAAAGACACTGGTCATTTAGCCCAGTTGCACTTGAAAAACACGCATCAAAGTACAAACTTGTAACAGCGTGCGTATCCTGTGGGTGAGGAAGGTAAAGTCTGGTCTCTCTGCAGGATCTGCTTTCCAACACAGCTGCATCAACTGGTAGACTACATCTGGACAGTGTGTTGGCTGAGGCAGTCTTTGTCCCGACTCCAGCAGCTGACGCATCTTCGAGTTACTGACGTCACCGTAGGGTGCCGCCGCTCGAGTCATCAGCTCCCAAAGCAACACTCCGAAAGACCACTGAAGGCAGATTTTTGGAAGAAGGCTGAGAGGAACTGACCACATCTGTTGACGTGTTAAAGACTGTTCGGTCACGGAGACTCTCGGGAGCCAGCCATTTCAGTGGGAGACGAGCTGGTCCTGAAAGGAATGTTTGTCGTTTGTGTCTGTGCCTGTCTGTTTCTGTTTCTCTGTCTGTGATTGTGTGTGTGTTTGTGTGTGTGTGTGTGTGTATGTGTGTGTGTGTGTGTTTGTGTGTGTTTGTGTGTGTGTGTGTGCGTGTGTGTGTGCGTGTGTGTGTGCGTGTGTGTGTGCGTGTGTGTGTGCGTGTGTGTGTATGTGTATGTGTGTTTGTGTATGTATGTGTGTCTGTGTAGAAATGAAGACCACAAACCTGTCTCAGACTCGTCAATGTAGGATTCCTTGTCCAACATGTCTACAGCCAGTCCAAAGTCTGCCACTTTGACCACTCGCTCTGTTGAGATCCTGAAAAACTCCTTTCAAGTGCCACCGAATTTGAAAACTTACATGCAATTGCGGGCTGCGAGGTCTCTGTGAACAAAATGCATGGCTGCTAGGTACGACATTCCCTGACACACTTGGAATCCGAAATCCAGAAGTTCCAAGACACATAATTGCTACAAAATAACGTTGAAATTCTTTTTCCTCATAAAACCAACCCTAGTCGGCTCAGCGACGAATGTTTTGAGATCACCACCATCCATAAAGGGAAGGACTACCCAGGGAGTGCCTGAGGGGGAGATGCAAATGCCCAGAAGGGACAACACGTGGTTGTGTTCAAAGTGCTTCATAATGACGCCTTCTCGGAGGAACTTTTCAATGTGGGCGATGTCTCTTCCTCGTTCTCCTGAAACACAGAGTACGATCAAGGAGAGATACTCAAGGCTGAGGTCACAAGATCGGGTAAGTTTAGACTCTCGAGTGCGGAAACGACGGAACATCGGTTCAAGTGCAGCTTTTGTACTTTTGCACCTTACGGTCGCTGCTGATCATTGCTATTGAAAAAATAATGTTCGGGAGATATTTTGAAAAGCGTTTAGTGTAACCTTAGGGGGGTTACACTAAACTTACCCAATCGTGCCTGCACTCGTGATACAGACGGATTTTAAAGGCTTCTATATTCTGTCCCCTCAGTTTCCCTCTGCCTCCTTTCCATTTCCTCCCTCCGCACCGCGTCTTTCCGTGTTTGCGTGTATCCGGTCGCTCCGTACGCTCCTTTTACGGAACGTGGATCAACAGACTGGTCCCCGCGGCACGTCAACCGAATCACACGACAATTGCCCATTTACATGATTTGGCCGGAGAAGATACTTTGAGAGGAGGAAGATACCTAGGAGAACTCGAGGAGTATTTGAGGAGGAAACCAGTTACTCGTGTTTAGTTACGCGGCGGAGGAGAGATGCGCAGGGGAAACGAGGAAATAGATGCGAAAAAGTGGGAAAGATATCTAGCAAGTTTTAGTCTCTTCTGTTAAAAGGAGAGCTTTCACCAAAAAAAGAGAATTAAATGGTTGATTGACATAGGGCGTGAGACAGACTTGCGGTGGATACGTTTCAATATCACGGAAAGGAGGTTGAACGCAGTTATTGTTTGAACACACCCGTTACCTTCCTTATTTTATCTTAAAGTGACCTTACCTAACTCTTACTTGTACAAATGCCATCCACAGCAAGTTTTCATCCGTTGAAAGTGTCATTTCGCTCAATATTTTGAACATTGCCCAGTTTATACTTTTTCAGCCTTTTCATTAGCATTATATATCAGCGAATGTCCATCATTTACGTTATTTCTCCTTAGATTTAGGTTCTGTAACACTTTTTGAATTTAGATCGTAGTTTAGGCTTGTCTCTGAACATCAAAATTTTTCGATGAACATATCCGTTTAAACACTTCTAAACAAAGACATTTAGTTTCTGTGATGAATGTCTTTGACACTGTGAAAAAGTTCTATGAATGAACCCCAAATTGAACTTTTAAAAAAAAGTTGTTCACTCACCCTTGAGCGTTTTAACAGCGACTGGAACCAGTCTCCCGGCGACGTCCCTCATCCTTCCTCGGTAGACATTTCCAAAATAACCTGAAATTTCTTTTTTCCAAACCCCAGAATAACTCTTTTTCCTTCCTTTGCTTGTTTTGCGTGCCATGGCATAGGTCGGGCGTGTCCCGAGTAACCTTCGAGTGTTCTATTTGAACTCGACAGGCTGAACCACTCGAGAACACGCAAAACGGCTAATCAAAGGAGAAATCACGGACCTTTGCCTACGATGGCTTCGAGAACCACGGCTTCTGAAGGAATGAGGATGCCGTCGAGCGACTGACGCAGGTCGCCATCGACCAATTGAAGAAGGCCAGCGGTGGAGTAGGTGGAGGACACTGCAAAGATAGGATACTCAGGCCACTGTTTGCGGATTCTCAGTTACGCGCGGACCTTCATACTCTTAGCCTATTGATTTACGGGTAAAATTTTGTTTTCGGTTCCATTTTCTCTTAATTGACACGAAGCTTAGGCAAGTCATAGTCTCATGCCTACCATAAACTCTGCGTTCCTATGTGACGAGAAATATCGCTGAGCGATAACTTTTTGCGAAAATTACGTTGGTCAACTTGACTAATAACTTCGCTGAGTATAAAATGGAATCGAAAAAGTATTACAATTACGACACTGAAACATTGGCACATTGTGTAAATTTTCCAGGAAGGGATGCGTTCAGCCCCTATATTCTTATGATGTTAACATTTTTGGTACACAACAACTTGTGTTTCTAAAGAACCAGTTTAAATGAATTTGTTTAAAAATTGCAAAGCTTATTTTGAAAAAGTGTATTTATCGGCATATGCGGAATTTGCAAAACCATTCGAAAGTGAAAAGCATCTCCGAGGTTAACTTAGGAACAAGCATGGCAAAATTTGGGGCCGGGCCGAGAAAAATTTTGAAGCGGGCCGGCCCGGGCCGGCCCAAAAATTTTTTTTTCGTTTTTTTTTATTTTTACATTGAAAAGGCATAAATTTTCGGTTGAGTCGGGCCGGGCCGGGCCGTAAAAAATTTTGGAGCGGGCCGGCCCGGGCCGGCCCGTTGCCATGCTTGCTTAGGAATACCCATTATGAATAGTTAAACTTTCGTTGTTGAAATATTTGAAAGGGTGTGAATGGGAATAAAAAGGACAATGCCTACCACTTCTGGTTGATTGTCTTGAGGAGTGAGGCAGCAGCTGAATAGGGATATCCCTATAGCGACTACTAGTCTCGGAATCGGAATCGCTGGAATCAAAGAGGGGATTGAGAAAGACCTCTCCCATGTTCTACTGGTAGGCGGCAGTCGGGCGGAGCCAGTTCGAAGCGACGATCCACAGAGCAAACAGGGGAGCACGCGGAGGGAAAACAGCTGAGAGTGAAACGAGACGATTAGCAGGGCGAGGGAGGGCGAAGGAGAAAATGAGACATACGGAGACATCGGTCGAAATCGAAGGGTTTCGGGAGAACGCCTCTAGATGTGGGAGTTGTAGATAGGGCTCAGGAGAGAACCATCACAACTACGGAGTGGGAGAAAAGGACAAAGTTTAATGTTTCGGATATAAAGTATCCCTTATAATAAAACGCTATAGTCTCTGTGTGTGTCTGAAGTGGATCAGCGGAAGCTCACGCGTTGATTTCCCCCCGAGGGGAGGGTGAGGTCGGCCGTAGGCCGAGTTCACGTCGCGTAGCGGCGTGAACATACGTAATTCTTTCGTCCGAAGGCCGAGTAGCTGAAGGCTGTCAAACTGAGCGGCCGAAGGCCGCGAATTCCAGAAGGGGATAGCGCCGTAGGCGCGTGTACCCTCCTGGTCAAAAAATAATGACTAATTTCTATTCCAGCAAAGATGAACATTTTTTCCCTGATCGGATACGGTCGGAAATTATGCGAATGAACTATGCAAAATTGTCTCGCACCCTCCTCATTTTCACAGCTATCTCAGTCAATTAGAATGAATTCGGTTCATTAGCATCCCTTGTAAATACCGGACACGCAGGGCGTACTGGCCATCCGCACAATCTGCGGATGGTCAGCCGTTTTTGGATACTTTGAAGCCAGGTCTATCGAAAACGGTACATTTCCGACCCATAGTCATATACATTTTCTTGATCAGCGAATTTTTCTCTCTTAGATGAGCCAATGTTGTAAAACCCGCCTGACGGTCCCTTTAATGTGAAACGCAGATTTCAAACTCTGACTATAACTTCAAAACGTTGGCGACTCTTGTTTTGCAAACAAAGTATTTTTCGAGGATGGTTTAATATAACTGGAACAGTATTTATCTTGCTTTAGGAAAATATCAATCGTTTTCCCTATGTCACAATATTTTCACATATATGAGATATTATTTGGAGAAAGTGATTCGGTAGGTCTTTCAAACGAGTGTTTTCTTTTTTCAGGAAGAAACAACAAGAAATAGAAAGAAATAAGGAAGAAATAAGAAGAACAAAAAAGGAATTTCAGTTAGCTTTTTGGCAAAGGTTTTTGGCATGAAAAAGCTGAAAAGAAAAGGATGACTGGGAAGAAAGAGCTATGGATCAATGGCTGCGTGATCGATCGTCTCCGATTGTGTTTGCGCACTTCTTGTTTGTCTTTCCGGATTTCATAAATCGCGACATGTCCGTTTGATGATTAAACCGACCGGTGCTGCAGGTTGTCCACTGGCTGGGCGTGTGCTGGAGCACGGGGCTGCTACGGGTACAGTTGTACTGCACAAGCACGGCCACCAGAGCCACGAAGAGCACCAGCAACTGAAACAGACATCTTTGTCAGCCTACGATCACCATTATTATATACTTTTTTGCCTTAGTTTTTTATAGAAATTAACTTCACAAGTGCCTTTTCCCCAAAGCTGGTAACACCAGATTCATATTCAATCAGAAATTTTAATGACACGAGCTAATAGAAAAAATACAAAGCCCCGCGAAATAAATTCATTAAGATATCATATATGCCTTTTCGCAGATACGGAAAAATCTACGCGTCATGGATTGTCCATTTTCGAAGCAAACATTCTTTTTTGTTTTAAAGGGCTCGTCAGGGGCCTTTTCCAAATCATATGCTAATGATGACTTGGCTAGCATTTTGCGCATAACAGTTGGCCCGAGCGGTGTTCGAAAAATGATTTCAACTGAAAAGTCTTGATTTCAATAACGCCCATTTCCAATCCAAAAAGGCCCCTGCAGGTCCCTTTAAAGACCAGTTCCATTATTAAATTCTGAAAGACATAGCTCAAACCGAGCGTCAACCTTGTTCAGTGGTTTCTGTGGTTTGACTATTCTATGCGCAACGAAAACTGACTCAAAGTAAACAGAATATTGAAACATTGTCCAACGTGTGAATTTACAGAAAGTGGACTTGGAAGCTACATTAGATCTCGAAAAGTTGTATTCATACTTTTAAGAATGAGCCAGATATGCTCTGTTTATGTTTAAAACCCTTCAAATGTCAATTTCCATGAGCAGAAGATACTTCGCGCAACGCCAGTTAGGCGACATCTGCGGGCGAAAGGACCAACTTATCAAAGCAAATACTAAGCCATGTTCCCATATATACCTTCCTTTGATTTATAATCGTTGTGAAACGTACAAATAGAACTCCTATGAGTAGAATGGAGTGGTCGGCGACGAAAGCCCAGGCCTCCGGAGGAGTCAGCGTGGTAGATGTGACCTGAAAGCAGTGGTCTGGTCGAAGAAAACGACCTCGGGTCTCACTTTCCGCATACAATTAGAGACGCTCGCTATAAATAACGTCCGAACGGGCACTTTTTACGGGGAAGGTCGTCTCGGACAAGCGAGGGAAAGGACTCACCGACTTGGGGAAGAGCCAGGCGAGCTCGGGGTTGCTTGCCGCCGCTTGCATACTTCACATAGTGATTACTAACCTGAAATGACTTTAAAAAAGAATCTCAGTTGAAGAAAAGACGAAAGAGAGATCTCTAAACTCGTGTTGAAACAAAAAGGAAAACGACATTTGGGCAGATACAGGAATGCAGTGTGTGAGTGCTTCAAGTATGGTAATCTGGGTCCTGTTCTTCGGCGGCGGCGGAAAGCGAAACCCAGGTAGGTCGACCTTCCGGACGGCGGTTTTTTGGCCGGCCAGCCCACTAATCAGCACCCAAGGCCCCCGGAAAGCACAAAAACGGACAAATTGACGACAGCTGGGTGGTCGTTCGGCAGCTGTACGGCTGGCAGTAAGTAGGTCGTAGCCTTTGATGGCAAAAGACGCCGTCGCGGGTCAACGGAAGCCCGGTTGGACACAGGCAATGGGGCGGATGCGACAGGATCAGAAACGAGTAGCGGACAGGAGAGGACTGGGTGGTCACGGAGGAACGGAAGCGAGGCGAATTTCATATCCGAGTCTTTTTTGGGGTAGAACTCTAAACGGTCAGGGCTGAAAGGAAAACGTTGCCTGATCATACAAGCAACCCGAAGGCATTCCAAGCCCTACTGACAACACTAAAACAGTGGCACAACTTTAAAATGCCAAGGCTATGGTTGTTTGTTCCAAAAGTTTCAGTTTGAAACTGAAAGTCGACTGACAAGCTGCTTTCTTCAACTCATTCGACGCGGCGACAAATCGAAACGACTGCTTGTTTCTTGTTGCCGGTAGCTTAATGGGCTAGTTCGTGTAGTCGTTGCCCGCCAAACCCCAAACATCAATACGCTGGTATTGATGAATCCCAAAGTAACCTAAAGTCGGATAGGATAAGCAAACAATATTGACCATTTGAAAAGATCGCTGAAATAGCAGAGTGATTAGAAATAGTAGCTGAAGCAGCTTCATTCAGAAAATGTTACATAACCCAAGTGACCGAGATTTCGTAAATACCTACTCCCATCAAATTTCACCGGAATTCAGGTAGATGTTACCTCATAGCATTCATAAAAGGCTCTGCGTTGAAATCACTGCTAAAGTTCTTTTCAGTTTGGTTTTATGGTATAGGGAAGTAAGCATTGCCGCCGTCGTTTTAATTTGAAAAAGAATACTTTTCGGGTTAAGTGTGGAGAGCCTCAACCCCGCCACCGGGCTTAGCCGTTGGTTCCCGCAGGTACTACAAACCATGATACGGGGGAAACTTTACTTTACTTTACTTTACTTAAGTGTGGAGAAGCATTCTATCTCACGTGGTCCACGTACCAATTCCCGAAGGTCTGCGCTACTGTTATCCACATTTTTTCGTGTCTGGATATGAAAGGAATAACTCTGAAGATTTCTCTGCTCGGCAGATGTATCCGGAAAGAAGGCTGCAGATGTTGGGTCGTTCGACCCCAATCACATGGAATTATGCCTCTCATATAGGCGGTCGTCGTTAAACACTAGCCGCTGAGCCGAAAATCGCCCTTGAAAGTGAATTCTCCGTGGGAACCGACGCGATCCGGTAACCAGCGGACAACAATGATATCTGCAGACACGAACCAGTCGCGGGAATATTCAATGGAGGCAAGGGAATGGAATTTTAAGGAGGGGAAGTACAAACATTCTGCAACAGGATGATGAACGTTTGCATCTGATTGGACTCAGAACATTCAGTTGAAATAGTGCAGTTTCCCTATACTAATGTTAAACCAACTGGGGTGAGGGATAAGCGCCTGAGGGAAGAATCAATGTGATAGTGACGTAGCGGCGACTGGTCATCGAACCGAAATGGACATCAGAGACAGGTTCCGCGGGAGCAGACCGCCCGCTGCACGGATGGACATGCCGCACACCACGGCATCACACTGTTGGAAAGGCGCCAAACGAATAATATAGAGGTAGCGGAATCAGGAGAGCCTTCTTTTTGTTTAGGGTAGATAAGGGTCATCTTGATTCAAGATGGCTTCTGAATTAACCTAGTTACATTGTTTGTTGTTGCTAAATGAATGAATCATTCACAACCGGAACGATTATCCAATATCGTCGCTCTCAAGTGATCTTCTGAAACATTTCTTTCCCTGTCAGAGGAGATTTAGAACAGTCTACAGATTTATCAGTCGATTCGGAAATAGGTAATAGTTTTCGTTGGTTTCCAAAGAGCAATTCTTTTAGG